>JBBDGP010003051.1:0-255000 GCA_037952835.1 Lithobates septentrionalis
CTTCCGTGAGTTTGTGGAATGTGCGGTTCCTCAGTGGCAGGTTCCCAAACGCCACTTTTTCTCACGGAAGGCGATTCCGGCTCTCTACCAGCATGTGGAAGGCAATGTCTTGGCCTCGCCGGACAGGGCAGTCAGCGGTAAGGTGCATATTACCGCTGACTCATGGTCCAGCAGGCATGGACAGGGATGTTACCTATCTTTCACGGCGCATTGGGCGACTCTTCTGGCAGCAGGGAAGGATGCAGGACAAGGTGCAGTAGTGTTGGAGGTTGTTCCGCCATCACGCCTCCAAAATGCTACTACTGGCGATTCTGACACACCTCTCTCCTCCACCCCCTTCTCTTCTTCTTCCTTCATGGCCTCTTCCTGTGCTTTGTCCTCGGAACCAGCGGTGCTCCATAGGCATTCAAGGGGCTACGCAAGTACGCAGGCCAAAAGATGCCATGCGGTGCTTGAGCTGGTGTGCTTGGGGGACAGGAGCCACACTGGGGCAGAGATTCTGTCAGCTCTGCAGGGGCAGGCTCAGACGTGGTTGAAGCCACGCCAGCTTCAGCCAGGAATGGTGGTTTGCGACAATGACACCAACCTTCTCTCCGCCCTCCGACAGGGACAACTGACCCATGTGCCCTGTTTGGCTCACGTCCTTACCTTGGGGGTGCAGCAGTTCTTGGGCAGGTACCCAGGATTACAGGATGTCCTGAGGCAGGCCAGGAAAGTCTGTGTGCATTTCCGCCCGTCATATAATGCTAGTGCTCAGCTGGCTGACCTCCAAAAGGAATTTAACCTGCCCAAGAACCGCCTAATCTGTGACATGCCCACCAGGTGGAACTCAACGTTGGCCATGCTGCAGCGGCTGCACACGCAGCAGAGGGCCATCAATGAGTACCTGTGCGACTATGGCACCAGGACAGGGGAGCTTTTTTTTTTTTCTCCATGCCAGTGGGCCATGATCAGGGATGCATGCACTGTCCTGTCACCATTTGAGGAGGATGGTGAGCAGTGACAGTGCATGCATCAGTAATACTGTCCCCCTGTTGGAGCACATGCTGCGTGGAACAATGGACAGGACACTTGAGGCAGAACAGAGGCAGGAAGAGTAAGGACTTCCTTACCTCTTAAGGCCCCCTTTATCCAGACAGTGTTCCTGCATGCCCGCCGAACACACAGGAAGAGGAGGAGGATTGTGTTAGCATGGAGGTGGAGCCTGGCACTGAGCATCAGCAGCAGTCTTCAAGGGATCATTTACAGTCCCAAGAAACCCATGGACTTGTACGTGGCTGGGAGGAGGTGGCTGCGGATCATGTCGTCCTTAGTGAACCAGAGGACTCCGGACCAAATGCCTCAGCAAACCTACGCTGTATGGCCTCCCTGATCCTGCAAAGCCTGCGGAAGGATCCTCATATTAGTGGTACCAAGGAGAGTGATCATTACTGGCTGGCAACCCTCCTTGATCCACGTTACAAGGGTAAAGTTGCAGACCTTATCTTGCTGTCGCAGAGGATGAAACATCTTCAGGAGGTCTTGCAGAAAGGTCTGTGCAACAAGTACCCAGAGACTGGGAGGTTACAAACTCCTGTTCCTGGACAACATGTTGCTGAGGTTTAGGTCAGTCAAAGAAGGAGCGGTGGAGAAGGTGGTCGTCTGACCGATGCGTTCAGACAATTTTTTAGTCCACAGCCCCAAGGTATGATCGGTTCCAGCAACCATCGCCAGCGTCTGTTTTACATGGTGCAGGAATACCTAGGGGCAAGATCTGACTTGGACACCTTTCCCACCGAAAATCCTCGGTTACTGGGTCTTGAGAATGGATCACTGGCCAGAGCTTGCACAGTATGCAATTGAGCTACTGGCCTGTCCTGCATCCAGCGCTCTTTCGTAACGCACATTCAGTGCTGCTGGAGGCTTTGTAACCGATCACAGGGTGCGCCTGTCCACCGACTTGGTCGATCGATTATGCTGAGTGACTATCCTCTTCCTCAATGATCATGCTGATAGCTTGTGTCACGGAACGTCCCACACTCCGCTTGTATACCACTGTATACCACTTCCTCCCAGTCTGGACTCAGATATCCGATATTAAAACTGCTCATAAAGCACAAAACAAGGCGACACTTGTTTACTGCTAACATGGACTGTTTTTATTTATAATCAAAATTACAAGACTTTATATGCCGTTAGAACCTCCTCTAACAATACAACTGTAACCTAATTAACATGAGCTAGTTTACTAGATCATTTACCCAGACTAGGTGACTATTCAACACACATTACCATAAACATCAACACAGGGTTAATTAGAACCACCAACAATGTGTGGAATACCCTTAGAACCTGTGGTAAGCCAGACTAGACTCATTTACATTAAACACATTATAGCAGACAAGACAGGTAGTTGGAATTGATGACACCAGCATCTCCTCACAGTATGTGTCCCAACAGTATGAATCAGTCTTATCAGCAGGGGAGCTGCTGGAGGAATCCCCCCTCCTCAGCCTAGTCATCAACAACTATAGTAGGAGTAGACTGTTCGTCTCCTAGCCAGTCCTGGAGGCCAATGTGATCAGCTCACTCAATTAACATGTTGAGTTCAGATTCAAACAAACCAATAATAGTCTTTACATATATATCCTGGGAGATATTGGGGATAAATATTACTGTCCCATTTTAAGCAATCCAAGACATACCCTCCAAGTCACCATTTCCCATATCACATACACAGGGTCCCCAGGAGTCTGTGTATCCTGGGGGACCAGGACCGGAATCCACAGTAATACCACCTCAAGAGTCCCCAGGCATACAGCTCACAAAGAGCACCGTTCCCAAAAATACAAGGGCCCATAAATCTGTCGGCAAGAGGCTTGCATTCAGTCCCCTCCAAAAGCCTCTATCCCGGGTGAGTCTGTCACATTTCTCCTCCATCAAAGGTTGCCAGACAAGGTCCCAGACCACCACCTGGTCTGGACATGCGTTAGTCAGGCAGAGTGAACTCAGTCTGTCCGCATGATCTCCTTTCTTGGCTGCAAGGAATAGTTGACCTCAGTAGGTGTGGGGCAGAGGTCATTTACTTTTTGTCCGGCTGCCAGCGCTTCAGTTGGGTGGTTTTTAACATTCCGGGGCTCGGTCTGCTGCTGGGCAGAGGGGCCGATTGCCCCAGCTTTCTGAAACTGTAGAGACACTGTAGGTGCTAGGCAGAGGCCAGCAGCACTCTTCCCTGTGGCCAGTGATTCAGTTGGGAGTAGCAGCTTTACTACATCAGCATGTCGCTGGAGAAAGGGGCCGACTGCCCCGGCTCCCTGGAACTCCACAGTTGTTGCCGGTGCTGGGCAGAGGTTGGTAGCACTCTGCCCTGTTGCCAGCACTTCTGCTGGGGACTCCGCATCCTGGCCCAACGGTTAGCCGGAGCGGAGGAGGCTGGCTTCCTCCACTCCCAAACTGTAGCAGCCATTGGGGAGGTGAGCCGCCTGCTTCCTTTTCCATTCCCTCATCTGGCTGCTTGGACGACATGTCAATGGTAGTGTCTCCCAGGTGCACGGATCTTTGCTGGGGAGGAAAGGCCGCTTCCTCCACCCTGGCCAACTGTTGGGGAGGGACAACACACACCTCCTCTCTCCCCTCTCCCCCTGTATCTGCTGCTGGGAAGCGATTGCCACCTTCTCACCCTGAGCCTCCGAAACTGCCACAGGTGTGGGGCAGAGGTCTTGGACCCTCTGTCCGGTTTCCAGTAACTCTGCTGGGGGTTTGCTAGGTGGTTCCTCCTCTACAGAAACCTCTATTAAATCCCCAGTCTCTGGAGTTGCTAAAAGTGTGGGGCAGGTCTTGGAGCCTCTGTTCAGTTACCAGATCTTCAGCTGGAGAAGTTTGTTGTAACGCCACAGATACTGCTGTTGGTGCTGGGCAGAGCACAGTGAAGTTTGGCCTTAATACCAGCTCTTCTGCTGGAGACTCATCAGGTTGTTCTTCCTCAGCAGAAAAGTCTATAAAATCCCGTCTCTGCAACTGGTGTCTGGGGATAGAGGTTCACCATCTCCTGCCCATGGAACCCAGAAGATGCTATCAGTGCTGGGCAGAGGTTAGCAGAGCTCTGCCCTGTTGTCAGCACTTCAGGTTTGGGGACGGCGATCTTCAGATTTTCCACTGCCGATTCTCTGACATGCTGCTGGACAGGCACATTCCTCCATCCAAGATCATCCCATGCAGAAACAGTATCATCGAGGTCAGTCAGCACTTGCTGCATCCGCCATAAGACCTCCGCCTCCCTAGCTGTGGGGGCAGGTTGGCAAAGCACACTGTTACTCTGCCACATTGCAGACTCTTCAGCCAGGATTTCAGAGTTGTCACCTGGTATTTCCTGATAGTCCCAGGCACAAGGGGAGCCCAGCCCTGGCGCTAAGCAGAGTCTAGCAGCCGTCTGTAGGCGATCTCCAGCTCCCATTCCTGAAGGGCCAGAAACTCTATATCTTCCAGTGCACTTCCGAGACGTTCAGTAGCTGTTCTCTGTAATCCATTATTTCGTCCAACCGCCACTCCAAATCACTCCCAAAGTTAGAGTCCCCTGTCAGCTTCACATACAACAGTCCCAGGCCGCCGTAGCCAAAGCCTTCCATTGGGCTGTCATCCGCTATCCAAGGGCATGCTTGGGATACATGCCACCGGAGGGCTCTGTAGCTCTCATCCAGCTGCATCTCTGTCCAGACCAGCCTGCTTAATTCCGCTGTCTGCTCCTTGTTCGGTTTTTCTCCCAAAAACAGAACACGCAATCCATACTGCGACCAGTACCTTTCCTGGATGGAGGGAAGAACTTTTTCCTGGTGTCGCTGCTCACGGGCTAGCGCTTCCTTCCAGAGTTCACAGCGAATAGAAACAAATCATCCCAGCAGGACCTGCTCTGATACTGGTCCTCTGTGCTGTATCTGCATCTCTCGCAACCTCCTTCCGAATTCCTCTTCCATGGCGGCTGGTATCTGTACCTCTCCTGCTATCCAGACCCTGGGTACAGGTGGAAGCTTCCATGTCCCAGACTGCAGGAAATGTCCCGCTGCTTGCCACCAATGTAACAAGCCCCTGCTCGCTCGATTCCACTCTCCGACACTCCTCTGCAGCTATAGAATCAGACTGCAGATCGCAACATCTGATGGTTTGGTCATCCAATGCTCCGGGATTCGAACTACAGCTATGTGCCGATCAAATCCAGTTGTGATAGCTCCGAACACACACCAGGCAGGCTGTATGCAAGTTCAAACAGGAATCTCACTTTTATTGATGCACACAACACACTTTTATACACAGCAGTTTGAACACCCCACCCCCAACAACCACTTTCCTATAGGTTAATTGTAAAGTACACTTTAGTCTTCAATTAGGTCCTCTTGGCCATGCAAATGAGGACTTGAAACAGGGTCCACAGGATTGGTCCGATAGCTTGAATAGGACTGCTATGTGTAATGACACAGAGAAGCCCCAGGGGGTAATTAAAGTACATAAACAAATGGTCAAACACAGAACAATGCCTTCCTTTCAGACCATGGAGCTGGCTGGAGGGGGTTAGCCTTAAGACAGGGCAGAAGACCCCCCACTGTGTAAAAGAATCAAAGGAAAAATACTTCAGTATTTCAAGCTTCATGACAATCCAGTATTCCAAGGTTCATGACAGCTTATAAGAATATTTTTGGTTCTGGGCGCAGTCACCAGTGGCTAAGGCCCAATTTTTCTGCCCCTGTTAAACAGGGACATGTAATTACAATTCTTGATCTAATATTTCACAGCAGGACCCGTTCCTGCGCCCACCAAGAGTAACTGTGAGGGCTTACAGTGTTGTGGCAAAACCAACACCTAAGGCCCCAATTTCTGCAGAGTATATAGGGCAGGCCCCTACTTTCAAACATCCAACTTACAAACGACTCCTACTTGCAAACGGAAGGAGACAACAGGAAGTGAGATGAAATCTACCCCTAGGAAGGGAAATTCTCTCCTGTAAGAGTTAATATGGGAAAAACGTGTCTCCTCTCCACTGATGCTTTATCAACAATCCTTGTTTTACTAAAAACCCCAAATTGTCAAAAAACATTTGTCATTGGGACAGAAAGTGAGGTGAAATCTTCTGAGGAGGTGCACAGACAGCAAAACAAATGTCACAGGGGTGATAACCCTTCCCTATGTTTTCAAAAAAGCTTAAAACAGATTTTTTGGCTGGAGCTACACTTTAAAAATTTACTAGTTCAAAATTAAAAACAGATTCTACTTAACAAACCTACAGTCCCTGTCTTGTTTGCACCGCCTGTATACTGCTGTTCAGAGTATATAGGGCCTGGGGGCCCCACGCCATTCCTTTTTTTAATTTGGGTGCAGGGTTCCCCTTAATAACCATACAAGACCCAAAGGGCCTGGTAATGGACTGGGGGGGGTACCCATGCCGTTTGTCGCACTGATTTTCATCCATATTGCCGGGACCCCACATTACATTAAAACCGCAAGCAGTTTTAAATGACATTTATCCCTTTAAAAATGTCATTTTGTGCAGGGACTGTTCTAAGCACGGGAAACACGCGCCACTTTACAGGCATACTATAGACACCCCCCAGGTACGATATTTAAAAGGAATATTTCACTTTTTTTTCACTTTAACCAGTTGCCGAACGCCTAACGCAGATATACTGCGGCAGAATGGCATGGCAGGCAAAATCACGTACCTGGTACGTGATTGCCTGCCGCGGGCGGAAGGTCCGATCGCCCCCCCCTGGTGCCCGAGGCGGTTGGCTTCTGACTGGGAGCGATCAGAGGTGAGGGGGAGACCATTTATTGGTGTCCCCCCCCCTCGCAATCGCTCCCAGCCAATGAGAATCTTCCCCTGCCTCTGTATATTACAGAGGCAGAGGAAGTGATGTCATTTCTCCTCGGCTCAGTATTTTCCGTTCCGGCGCCGAGGAGAGAAGACATCCGAGTGATGGTAAAACACACACAGTAGAACATGCCAGGCATACTTTACACCCCCCAATCACCCCTCCCCCCCGTCACACTGACACCAAGCAGTTTTTTTTTTCTGATTACTGCATTGGTCTCAGTTTGTGACAGTGTGGTAGGGCAGTTAGGGGGTACCCTAGACCTAAAGGGGGCTAACACTAACAAAGTTTTAACCCCTTGATCACCCCATCGCCAGTGTCACTAAGCAATCATTTTTCTGATCGCTGTATTTGTGTCACTGGTGACGCTAGTTAGGGAGTTAAATATTTAGGTTCGCCGTCAGCGTTTTCTAGCGTCAGGGACCCCCATATACTACCTAATAAATGTTTTAACCCCTTGATTGCCCCCTAGTTAACCCTTTCACCAGTGATCACCGTATAACTGTTACGGGTGAAGCTGGTTAGTTCGTTTATTTTGTATAGTGTCAGGGCACCCTCCGTTTATTACCGAATAAAGGTTTAGCCCCCTGATCGCCCAGCAGTGACATGCGTCGCCCCAGATTAGCACCAGTACCGCTAACACCCACGAACGCACCGTACACCTACCTTAGTGGTATAGTATCTGAACGGATCAATATCTGATCCAATCATATCTATACTAGCGTTCCCAGCAGTTTAGGGTTCCCAAAAACGCAGTATTAGCAGGATCAGCCCAGATACCTGCTAGCACCTGCGTTTTGCCCCTCCGCCCGGCCCAGCCCACCCAAGTGCAGTATCGATCGATCACTGACACTTACAAAACGCTAAACGCATAGCTGCAGCGTTCGAAGAGTCAGGCCTGATCCCTACGATCGCTAAGAGTTTTTTGGTAGCGTTTTGGTGAACTGGCAAGCACCAGACCCAGGCAGCGTCAGGTTAGTGCCAGTAGCGCTAACACCGTATACCTCCCTTAGTGGTATATTATCTGAACGGATCAATATCTGATCAGATCTATACTAGCGTCCCCAGCAGTTTAGGGTTCCCAAAAACGCAGTGTTAGCGAGATCAGCTCAGATACCTGCGTTCTGCCCCTCCGCCCAGCCAAGTGCAGTATCGATCGATCACTGACACTTACTAAATGCATAATTGCAGCGTTCGCAGAGTCAGGCCTGATCCCTGCGATCGCTAACAGTATTTTTGGTAGCGTTTTGGTGAACTGGCAAGTGCCAGCGGCCTAGTACACCCCGGTCGTAGTCAAACCAGCACTGCAGTAACAATTGGTGACGTGGCGAGTCCCATAAGTGCAGTTCAAGCTGGTGAGGTGGCAATAACAAGTAGTGTCCCGCTGCCACCAAGAAGACAAACACAGGCCCGTCGTGCCCATAATGCCCTTCCTGCTGCATTCGCCAATCCTAATTGGGAACCCACCACTTCTGCAGCACCCGTACTTTCCCCATTCACATCCCCAACTAAATGAAGTCGGCTGCATGAGAGGCATTTTCTTTATGTCCTCCCGAGTACCCCTACCCAACGAACCCCCCCCAAAAAAGATGTCGTGTCTGCAGCAAGCGCGGATATAGGCGTGACACCCGCTATTATTGTCCCTCCTGTCCTGACAATTCCTGGTCTTTGCGTTGGTGAATGTTTTGAACGCTACCATGCACTAGTTATTAGCGTAAGGTACAGCATTGCACAGACAAGGCACACTTTCATAGGGTCTCCCAAGATGCCATCGCATTTTGCGACCCCCGAACCTGGAACCGGTTACAGTTATAAAAGTTACAAAAAAAAGTGTAAAAAAAAAAAATAGTTGTTTCATTGTTCTCTCTCTCTATTGTTCTGCTCTTTTTTACTGTATTCTATTCTGCAATGTTTTATTGTTATGTTTTATCATGTTTACTTTTCAGGTATGCAATTTTTTATACTTTACTGTGTTTTATTGTTAACCATTTTTTTGTTTTCAGGTATGCCATTCACGACTGAGTGGTTATACCAGAATGATGCCTGCAGGTTTAGGTATCATCTTGGTATCATTCTTTTCAGCCAGCAGTCGGCTTTCATGTAAAAGCAATCCTAGCGGCCAATTAGCCTCTAGACTGCTTTTACAAGCAGTGGGAGGGAATGTCCCCCCCTCCCACCGTCTTCCATGTTTTTCCAGAGAAAAACAACAGGGAACCTGAGAATGCAGCCAGTGATTCGGCCAGCTGACCATAGAGCTGATCAGATACCAGAACGGCTCCAATCATCTCTATGGCCTAAGAAACCGGAAGCTACGAGCATTTCATGACTTAGATTTCGCCGGATGTAAACAGCGCCATTGGGAAATTGGGAAAGCATTTTACCACACCGATCTTGGTGTGGTCAGATGCTTTGAGGGCAGAGGAGAGATCTAGGGTCTAATAGACCCCATTTTTTTTTTAAAGAGTACCTGTCACTACCTATTGCTATCATAGGGGATATTTACATTCCCTGAGATAACAGTAAAAATGATTAACAAAAAAAAAAATGAAAGGAACAGTAAAAGGCTTTTAAAGGCTTTTAAAAATGTATGTAGATTGTTGCCACTGCACATTTGTGCGCAATTTTAAAGCATGTCATGTTTGGTATCCATGTACTCGGCCTAAGATCATCTTTATTTCATCAAACATTTGGGCAATATAGTGTGTTTTAGTGCATTAAAATTAAGTGTTTTTTTTCCCCCAAAAAATGCGTTTGAAAAATCGCTGCGCAAATACTGTGTGGAAAAAAAAAATGAAACACCCACCATTTGAGTCTGTAGGACCTTTTGCTTTAAAAAAAATATATAATGTTTGGGGGTTCAAAGTAATTTTCTTGCAAAAAAAAAATATTTTTTCATGTAAACAAATAGTGTCAGAAAGGGCTGTCTTCAAGTGGTTAGAAGAGTGAGTTATGTGTGACATAAGCTTCTAAATGTTGTGCATAAAATGCCAGGACAGTTCAACCCCCCCCCCCCCCCCCCAAATGACCCCATTTTGGAAAGTAGACACCCCAAGGTATTTGCTGAGAGGTATAATGAGTATTTTGCAGACCTCACTTTTTGTCACAAAGTTTTGAAAATTGAAAAAAGAATGGGGTCATTTGGGGGGGGGGGGGGTTTGTGCCATCTGGGCATTTTATGGCCTTCAAAACTGATAGGTAGTGAGGAGTGAAATCAAAAATTTAACGCCCTTAGAAATCCTGAAGGCGGCGATTGGTTTTCGGGGCCACGTACGCGGCTAGGCTCCCGAAAAGTCCCACACATGTGGTATCCCCGTACTCAGGAGAAGCAGCTGAATGTATTTTGGGGTGCAATTCCATATATGCCCATGGCCTGTGTGAGCAATATATCATTTAGTGACAACTTTTTGTAAATTTTTTTTTTGTCATTATTCAATCACTTGGGACAAAATAATGATTATTCAATGGGCTCAACATGCCTCTCAGGAATTTCCTTGGGGTGTCTACTTTCAAAATGGGTTCATTTGGGTTGTTTTTTTACTGCCCTGCCATTTTAGCACCACAAGAAATGACATAGGCAGTCAAACTAAAAGCTGTGTAAATTCCAGAAAATGTACCCTAGTTTGTAGACGCTATAACTTTGCGCAAACCAATAAATATACGCTTATTGACTTTTTTTACGGTCTTTTTCCGTTTATAGCGCAAAAAATAAAAAGCGCAGAGGTGATCAAATACCATCAAAAGAAAGCTCTATTTCTGGGAAGAAAAGGAGGCAATTTTGTTTGGGTACAACATTGCATAAACCGCGCAAATAGCAGTTAAAGCGACGAAGTGCCAAATTGTAAAAAGTGCTCTGGTCAGGAAGGGGGTAAATCCTTCCGGGGGTGAAGTGGTTAAGCATCATTAACCACTTCAGCCCCGCTCACTGTATATATACGTCATTTTTTTGAAGATGGATATCTCGGTAACGGCAGCAGCTGCTGCCACAACCGAGATATCCATCTTACAGTGAGCGATTCTGTACACGATAACGGTGGTCTCTGCGGCGGGTTCGCCGCGAGATCACCGTTATCGGCGGCGGGAGAGGTGCCACCCCCCCTCCCGCCGCTCTCCCGCGCCTTCCGCCGCTTACCGGAGCCGTCGGTAACGGCGGAGGCGATCGGGTCCTTTCCCTGCTGAGGTATGGAGACAAGTGAGGCCAAGATGGCCCCCACCCGTCTCCATACCATGTGACGGCCGGAGCGACGTCATTCGACGGCTCCGCCCACTCTCTTAAAGGCACAAATTTTTTAACCACTTGCCGACCGCCTCACGCCTATATACGTGAGCAGAGCGGCACGGGCAGGCAAAATCACGTACCTGAAACGTGATTGCCTTCCCGCGGGTGGGGGGGGTCGATCGGACCCCCCCCCCGGTGCCAGCTGCGGTCGGCATTTGGTTGGAAGCGATGGGAGACGAGGGGAGGCCATCCGATCGTGGCCCCCCCCTCGCGATCGCTCCCAGCCAATGACAAACATCCCCTGCCTCTGTATAGTACACAGAGGCAGAGGATGTGATGTCATCTCTCCTCGGCTCGGGGAGTTTCCGTTCCAGCGCCGAGGGGAGATGACATGTAAGTGCACCAACACTCACCACACACACAGTAGAACATGCCAGGCATACATTACACCCCCGATCCCCCCCCAATCACCCCCCCCCCCCTGTCACAAACTGACACCAAGCAGGTTTTTTTTTTTTTTGTTTTTTTTTTCCTGATTACTGCATAGTGTCAGTTTGTGACAGTTAGCAGTTAGGGTAGTGACTGTTACCCCCCTGTAGGTCTAGGGTACCCCCCTTACCCCCCTAATAAAGTTTTAACCCCTTGATCACCCCCCGTCACCAGTGTCGCTAAGCGATCATTTTTCTGATCGCTGTATTAGTGTCGCTGGTGACGCTAGTTAGGGACGTAAATATTTAGGTTCGCCGTCAGTGTTTTATAGCGACAGGGACCCCCATATACTACCGAATAAATGTTTTAACCCCTTGATTGCCCCCTAGTTAACCCTTTCACCACTGATCACCGTATAACCGTTACGGGTGACGCTGGTTAGTTTGTTTATTTTTTATAGTGTCAGGGCACCCGCCGTTTATTACCAAATAAAAGTTTAGCCCCTGTAGGTCTAGGGTACCCCCTTACCCCCCCCTAATAAAGTTTTAACCCCTTGATCACCCCCTGTCGCCAGTGTCGCTAAGCGATCATTTTCTGATCGCTGTATTAGTGTCGCTGGTGACTGCTAGTTAGGGACTGTAAAATATTTAGGTTCGCCGTCAGTGTTTTATAGCGACAGGGACCCCCATATACTATCTAATAAATGTTTTAACCCCTTGATGGCCCCCTAGTTAACCCTTTTACCACTGATCACCGTATAACCGTTACGGGTGACGCTGGTTAGTTTGTTTATTTTTTATAGTGTGCAGGGCACCCGCCGTTTATTACCGAAAAAAGGTTTAGCCCCTGATCGCCCGGCGGTGATATGCGTCGCCCTAGGCAGCGTCAGATTAGCACCAGTACCGCGAACACCCATGGCACGCACCGTAACGCACCGTACACCTCCCTTAGTGGTATAGTATCTGAACGCATCAATATCTGATCCGATCAGATCTATACTGGCGTCCCCAGCAGTTTAGGGTTCCCAAAAAACGCAGTGTTAGCGGGATCAGCCCAGATACCTGCTAGCACCTGCGTTTTGCCCCTCCGCCCGGCCCAGCCCAGTCCAGCCCACCCAAGTGCAGTATCGATCGATCACTGTCACTTTTTTTTGTAGCGTTTTGGTGAACTGGCAAGCACCAGCGCCCTAGTACACCCCGGTCGTAGTCAAACCAGCACTGCAGTAACACTTGGTGACGTGGCGAGTCCCATAAGTGCAGTTCAAGCTGGTGAGGTGGCAAGCACAAGTAGTGTCCCGCTGCCACCAAAAAGACAAACACAGGCCCGTCGTGCCCATAGTGCCCTTCCTACTGCATTCGCCAATCCTAATTGGGAACCCACCGCTTCTGCAGCGCCCGTACTTCCCCCATTCACATCCCCAACCAAATGCAGTCGGCTGCATGAGAGGCATTTTCTTTATGTCCTCCCGAGTACCCCTTACCCAACGAACCCCCCAAAAAATGATGTTGTGTCTGCAGCAAGCGCGGATATAGGCGTGACACTCACTATTATTGTCCTCCTGTCCTGACAATCCTGGTCTTTGCATTGGTGAATGTTTTGAACGCTACCATTCACTAGTTGAGTATTAGCGTAGGGTGCAGCATTGCACAGACTAAGCACACTTTCACAGGGTCTCCCAAGATGCCATCGCATTTTGAGAGACCCGAACCTGGAAGCGGTTACAGTTATAGAAGTTACAGTTACAAAAAAAAAAGTGTAAAAAAAAAAAAAAAAACACAAACAAAAATAAAAAAAAATAGTTGTCGTTTTATTGTTCTCTCTCTCTATTCTCTCTCTCTATTGTTCTGCTCTTTTTTACTGTATTCTATTCTGCAATGTTTTATTGTTATTATGTTTTATCATGTTTGCTTTTCAGGTATGCAATTTTTTATACTTTACCGTTTACTGTGCTTTATTGTTAACCATTTTTTGGTCTTCAGGTACACCATTCACGACTTTGAGTGGTTATACCAGAATGATGCCTGCAGGTTTAGGTATCATCTTGGTATCATTCTTTTAGCCAGCGGTCGGCTTTCATGTAAAAGCAATCCTAGCGGCTAATTAGCCTCTAGACTGCTTTTACAAGCAGTGGGAGGGAATGCCCCCCCCCCCCACCGTCTTCCGTGTTTTTCTCTGGCTCTCCTGTCTCAACAGGGAACACTGAGAATGCAGCCGGTGATTCAGCAGCTGACCATAGAGCTGATCAGAGACCAGAGTGGCTCCAAACATCTCTATGGCCTAAGAAACCGGAAGCTACGAGCATTTTATGACTTAGATTTCGCCGGATGTAAATAGCGCCATTGGGAAATTGGGGAGCATTTTATCACACCGATCTTGGTGTGGTCAGATGCTTTGAGGGCAGGGGAGAGATATAGGGTCTAATAGACCCCAATTTTTTCAAAAAAGAGTACCTGTCACTACCTATTGCTATCATAGGGGATATTTACATTCCCTGAGATAACAATAAAAATGATTAAAAAAAAAAAAAATGAAAGGAACAGTTTAAAAATAAGATAAAAAAGCAAAAAAATAATAAAGAAAAAAAAAAAAAATAAAAAGCACCCCTGTCCCCCTGCTCTCGCGCTAAGGCGAACGCAAGCGGCGGTCTGGCGTCAAATGTAAACAGCAATTGCACCATGCATGTGAGGTATCACCGCGAAGGTCAGATCGAGGGCAGTAATTTTAGCAGTAGACCTCCTCTGTAAATCTAAAGTGGTAACCTGTAAAGGCTTTTAAAGGCTTTTAAAAATGTATTCATTTTGTTGCCACTGCACGTTTGTGCGCAATTTTAAAGCATGTCATGTTTGGTATCCATGTACTCGGCCTAAGATCATCTTTTTTATTTCATCAAACATTTGGGCAATATAGTGTGTTTTAGTGCATTAAAATTTAAAAAAGTGTGTTTTTTCCCCAAAAAATGCGTTTGAAAATCGCTGCGCAAATACTGTGTGAAAAAAAAAAATGAAACACCCACCATTTTAATCTGTAGGGCATTTGCTTTAAAATAATATATAATGTTTGGGGGTTCAAAGTAATTTTCTTGCAAAAAAAAATAATTTTTTCATGTAATCAAAAAGTGTCAGAAAGGGCTTTGTCTTCAAGTGGTTAGAAGAGTGGGTGATGTGTGACATAAGCTTCTAAATGTTGTGCATAAAATGCCAGGACAGTTCAAACCCCCCCCCCAAATGACCCCATTTTGGAAAGTAGACACCCCAAGCTATTTGCTGAGAGGCATGTCGAGTCCATGGAATATTTTATATTGTGACACAAGTAGCGGGAAAGAGACAAATTTTTTTTTTTTTTTTTTTTTTTTGCACAAAGTTGTCACTAAATGTTATATTGCTCAAACATGCCATGGGAATATGTGAAATTACACCCCAAAATAAATTCTGTTGCTTCTCCTGAGTACGGGGATACCACATATGTGGGACTTTTTGGGAGCCTAGCCGCGCACGGGACCCCGAAAACCAAGCACCGCCTTCAGGCTTTCTAAGGCCGTAAATTTTTGATTTCACTCTTCACTGCCTATCACAGTTTTGGAGGCCATGGAATGCCCAGGTGGCACAAACCCCCCCCAAATTACCCCATTTTGGAAAGTAGACACCCCAAGCTATTTGCTGAGAGGTATAGTGAGTATTTTGCAGACCTCACTTTTTGTCACAAAGTTTTGAAAATTGAAAAAAGAAAAAAAAAATTTTTTTTTCTGGTCTTTCTTCATTTTCAAAAACAAATGAGAGCTGCAAAATACTCACCATGCCTCTCAGCAAATAGCTTGGGGTGTCTACTTTCCAAAATGGGGTAATTTGGGGGGGTTTGTGCCATCTTGGCATTTTATGGCCTTCAAAACTGTGATAGGTAGTGAGGAGTAAAATCAAAAATGTATGCCCTTAGAAATCCTGAAGGTGGTGCTGGGTTTTCGGGGCCCCGTACGCGGCTAGGCTCCCAAAAAGTGCCACACATGTGGTATCCCCGTACTCAGGAGAAGCAGCTGAATGTATTTTGGGGTGCAATTCCACATATGCCCATGGCCTGTGTGAGCAATATATCATTTAGTGACAACTTTTTGTAAATTTTTTTTTTTTTTTTTTTTTTTTGTCATTATTCAATCACTTGGGACAAAAAAAAAAAATATTCAATGGGTTCAACATGCCTCTCAGCAATTTCCTTGGGGTGTCTACTTTCCAAAATGGGGTCATTTGGGGGGGTTTTGTACTGCCCTGCCATTTTAGCACCTCAAGAAATGACATAGTCAGTCATAAACTAAAAGCTGTGTAAATTACAGAAAATGTACCCTAGTTTGTAGACGCTATAACTTTTGCGCAAACCAATAAATATACGCTTATTGACATTTTTTTTACCAAAGACATGTGGCCGAATACATTTTGGCCTAAATGTATGACTAAAATTTAGTTTATTGGATTTTTTTTTATAACAAAAAGTAGAAAATATCATTTTTTTTCAAAATTTTCAGTCTTTTTCCGTTTATAGCGCAAAAAATAAAAACGGCAGAGGTGATCAAATACCATCAAAAGAAAGCTCTATTTGTGGGAAGAAAAGGACGCAAATTTCGTTTGGGTAGAGCATTGCATGACCGCGCAATTAGCAGTTAAAGCGACGCAGTGCCGAATTGTAAAAAGTGCTCTGGTCAGGAAGGGGGTAAATCCTTCCGGGGCTGAAGTGGTTAAACAACTTTTTTTTTTTTTTTTTTTGCATTTTAGTCTAAATATGAGATCTGAGGACTTTTTGACCCCAGATCTCATATTTAAGAGGCCCTGTCATGCTTTTTTCTATTACAAGGGATGTTTACATTCCTTGTAATAGGAATAAAAGTGATCCAAATTTTTTTTTTTTTTTTAAAACAGTGAAAAAAATAAAATAAAATAAATAATAAAAAAAAAAAAAAATTTTTTAAAGCGCCCTGTCCCGACGAGCTCGCACGCAGAAGCGAACGCATACGTGAGTAGCGCCCGCATATGAAAACGGTGGTCAAACCACACATGTGAGGTATCGCCGCGACCGGTAGAGTGAGAGCAATAATTCTAGCCCTAGACCTCCTCTGTAACGCAAAACATGCAATCTGTAGAATTTTTTAAATGTCGCCTATGTAGATTTTTAAGGGTAAAAGTTTGACGCTATTCCACGAGCGGGCGCAATTTTGAAGCGTGACATGTTGGGTATCAATTTACTTGGCGTAACATTATATTTCACAATATAAAAAAAAATTGGGCTAACTTTACTGTTGTCTTATTTTTTTTTTCAAAAAAGTGAATTTTTTCCAAAAAAAGTGCGCTTAGAAGACCGCTGCGCAAATACGGTGCAAAAAAAAGTATTGCAATGACCGCTATTGTATTCTCTAGGATGTTAGAAAAAAAACAATATATAATGTTTGGGGGTTCTAAGTAATTTTCTAGCAAAAAAACCTGTTTTAAACTTGTAAACACCTAAAATCCAAAACGAGGCTGGTCTTTAAGTGGTTAAAATCACTGCTCCCGAAAAAACTTACAGGTTTTTAAAACTTTTTTGCATTGATACATGCCCAGACTTTGACGGCTGAGAGCAGAGAGAAAATTCCCTGCATACCAAAGATCGGGAAACCCTTTGTCAAGATCGCAACGGGAAAAAAAAACGATTCATCGTGCAGCACTACAAGGTGGATGGGCACGTTTGTTTGAGCTCTCTCAAGCTCCAGGTCTTGAAGTCCCAGCATGGTTCTAAAATCAAGGGATTGACTTATCAAATCCATTTTGTGTGTTTTAAATACTTATAATACATATATATATATATATATATATATATATATATATATATATATACATATATACACACACATATATATATATATATATACACACACACACACATTATATATATATATATATATATATATATATATATATATTATATATACACATATATATATATATAATTATACAGCAGCTAGCAGAATGCCTGCCTGTGGTATTAATAGGATCAGAAGAAGCACACCAGCACTTGTCTTCAGGTAGCTAAAGGTGCAACTGTGCAGGGTACACAGTACACTAACTAACAAGAACCTGTGCGATTAACCACTTGAGCCCCAGACCATTATGCTGCCTAAGGACCAGAGGTCTTTTTCAAATTTGGCACTGCGTCGCTTTAACTGCTAATTGCGCGGTCATGTAATGCTGTACCCAAACGAAATTTGCGTCCTTTTCTTCCCACAAATAGAGCTTTCTTTTGATGGTATTTGATCACCACTGCGGATTTTATTTTTTGCGCTATAAACGGAAAAACACCGAAAATTTTGAAAAAAAATTATATTTTCTACTTTTTGTTATAAAAAAAAATCCAATAAACTCAATTTTAGTCATACATTTAGGCCAAAATGTATTTGGCCACATGTCTTTGGTAAAAAAAATGTCAATAAGCGTATATTTATTGGTTTGCGCAAAAGTTATAGCGTCTACAAACTAGGGTACATTTTCTGTAATTTACACAGCTTTTAGTTTATGACTGCCTATGTCATTTCTTGAGGTGCTAACATGGCAGGGCAGTACAAACCCCCCCCCAAATGACCCCATTTTGGAAAGTAGACACCCCAAGGAAATTGCTGAGAGGCATGTTGAACCCATTGAATATTTATTTTTTTTGTCCCAAGTGATTGAATAATGACAAAAAAAAAATATTTACAAAAAGTTGTCACTAAATGATATATTGCTCACACAGGCCATGGGCATATGTGGAATTGCACCCCAAAATACATTTAGCTGCTTCTCCTGAGTATGGGGATACCACATGTGTGGGACTTTTTGGGAGCCTAGCCGCATACGGGGCCCCGAAAACCAATCACCGCCTTCAGGATTTCTAAGGGTGTAAATTTATGATTTCACTCTTCACTGCCTATCACAGTTTCGGAGGCCATGGAATGCCCAGGTGGCACAAAACTCCCCCAAATGACCCCATTTTGGAAAGTAGACACCCCAAGCTATTTGCTGAGAGGCATATTGAGTCCATGGAATATTTTATATTTTGACACAAGTTGCGGGAAAGTGACACATTTTTTTTTTTGCACAAAGTTGTCACTAAATGATATATTGCTCACACAGGCCATGGGCATATGTGGAATTGCACCCCAAAATACATTTAGCTGCTTCTCCTGAGTATGGGGATACCACATGTGTGGGACTTTTTGGGAGCCTAGCCGTGCACGGGACCCCGAAAACCAATCACCGCCTTCAGGATTTCTAAGGGTGAAAAGTTTTGATTTCACTCTTCACTGCCTATCACAGTTTCGGAGGCCATGGAATGCCCAGGTGGCACAAAACCACCCCAAATGACCCCATTTTGGAAAGTAGACACCCCAAGCTATTTGCTGAGAGGCGTGGTGAGTATTTTGCAGCTCTCATTTGTTTTTGAAAATGAAGAAAGACAAGAAATGTATTTTTTTTCTTTTTTCAATTTTCAAAACTTTGTGACAAAAAGTGAGGTCTGCAAAATACTCACTATACCTCTCAGCAAATAGCTTTGGGTGTCTACTTTCCAAAATGGGGTCATTTGGGGGGGTTTTGTGCCATCTGGGCATTCCATGGCCTCCGAAACTGTGATAGGCAGTCAAGAGAGAAATAAAAAATTCACGCCCTTAGAAAGCCTGAAGGCGGTGCTTTGTTTTCGGGGGTTCCGTACGCGGCTAGGCTCCCAAAAAGTCTCACATGTGGTATCCCTGTACTCAGGAGAAGCAGCAGAATGTATTTTGGGGTGTAATTTCACATATTCCCATGGCATGTTTGAGCAATATATCATTTAGTGACAATTTTGTGCAAAAAAAAAAAAAAAATTTGTCTCTTTCCCGCAACTTGTGTCGCAATATAAAATATTCCATGGACTCGACATGCCTCTCAGCAAATAGCTTGGGGTGTCTACTTTCCAAAATGGGGTCATTTGGGGGGGGTTTGAACTGTCCTGGCATTTTATGCACAACATTTAGAAGCTTATGTCACACATCACCCACTCTTCTAACCACTTGAAGACAAAGCCCTTTCTGACACTTATTGTTTACATGAAAGTTTTTTTTTTTTTTGCAGGAAAATTACTTTGAACCCCCAAACATTATATATTTTTTTAAAGCAAATCCCCTACAGATTAAAATGGTGGGTGTTTCATTTTTTTTTTTCACACAGTATTTGCGCAGCGATTTTTCAAACGCATTTTTTGGGGAAAAAAAAAAAACACTTTAAATTTTAATGCACTAAAACACACTATATTGCCCAAATGTTTGATGAAATAAAAAAGATGATCTTAGGCCGAGTACATGGATACCAAACATGACATGCTTTACAATTGCGCACAAACGTGCAGTGGCAACAAAATAAATACAGTTTTAAAAGCCTTTACAGGTTACCACTTTAGATTTACAGAGGAGGTCTACTGCAAAAATTACTGCCCTCGATCTAACCTTCGCGGTGATACCTCACATGCATGGTGCAATTGCTGTTTACGTTTGACGACAGACCGCCGCTTGCGTTCGCCTTAGCGCGAGAGCAGGAGGCGACAGGGGTGCTTTTTTTTTCTTTATTATTTTTTTGCTTTTTTATCTTATTTTTAAACTGTTCCTTTCATTTTTTTTTTTAATCATTTTTATTGTTATCTCGGGGAATGTAAATATCCCCTATGATAGCAATAGGTAGTGACAGGTACTCTTTTTTGAAAAAATTGGGGTCTATTAGACCCTAGATCTCTCCTCTGCCCTCAAAGCATCTGACCACACCAAGATCGGTGTGATAAAATGCTTCCCCAATTTCCCAATGGCGTTATTTACATCCGGCGAAATCTAAGTCATAAAATGCTCGTAGCTTCCGGTTTCTTAGGCCATAGAGATGTTTGGAGCCACTCTGGTCTCTGATCAGCTCTATGGTCAGCTGGCTGAATCACCGGCTGCATTTTCAGGTTCCCTGTTGAGACAGGAGAGCCAGAGAAAAACACGGAAGATGGTGGGGGGGGGCATTCCCTCCCACGGCTTGTAAAAGCAGTCTAGAGGCTAATTAGCCGCTAGGATTGCTTTTACATGAAAGCCAACTGCTGGCTGAAAAGAATGATACCAAGATGATACCTAAACCTGCAGGCATCATTCTGGTATAACCACTCAAAGTTGTGAATGGCGTACCTGAAGACAAAAAAAATGGTTAACAATAAAGCACAGTAAACTGTAAAGTATAAAAAATTGCATACCTGAAAAGCAAACATGATAAAACATAATAACAATAAAACATTGCAGAATAGAATACAGTAAAAAAGAGCAGAACAAGAGAGAATAGAGAGAGAGAGAACAATAAAAACGACAACTATTTTTTTTTATTTTATATATTTTTTTTTTTTTTACACTTTTTTTGTAACTAACTTTTATAACTGTAACCGGTTCCAGGTTCGGGTCTCTCAAAATGCGATGGCATCTTGGGAGACCCTGTGAAAGTGTGCCTAGTCTGTGGAATGCTGTATCCTACGCGAATACTCAACTACTGCATAGTAGCGTTCAAAACATTCACCAATGCAAAGACCAGGATTGTCAGGACAGGAGGGACAATAATAGCGGGTGTCACGCCTATATCCGCGCTTGCTGCAGACATCTTTTTTTGGGGGGTTCGTTGGGTAGGGGTACTCGGGAGGACATAAAGAAAATGCCTTTCATGCAGCCGACTGCATTTGGTTGGGGATGTGAATGGGGGAAGTACGGGCGCTGCAGAAGTGGTGGGTTCCCAATTAGGATTGGCGAATGCAGCAGGAAGGGCACTATGGGCACGACGGGCCTGTGTTTGTCTTTTTGGTGGCAGCGGGACACTACTTGTGCTTGCCACCTTACCAGCTTGAACTGCACTTATGGGACTCGCCACGTCACCAAGTGTTACTGCAGTGCGGGTTTGACTACGACCGGGGTGTACTAGGCCGCTGGCGCTTGCCAGTTCACCAAAACGCTACCAAAAAAACTGTTAGCGATCGCAGGGATCAGGCCTGACTCTGTGAACGCTGCAGTTATGCGTTTAGTCTTTTGTAAGTGACAGTGATCGATCGATACTGCACTTGGGTGGGCTGGGCCCTGCGGAGGGGCAAAACGCAGGTATCTGTGCTGATCCCGCTAACACTGCGTTTTTGGGAACCCTAAACTGCTGGGGACGCTAGTATAGATCTGATCGGATCAGATATTGATCCGTTCAGATACTATACCACTAAGGGAGGTGTATGCTGCGTGCGTGGGTGTTAGCGCTACTGGCGCTAACCTGACGCTGCCTGGGGCTGGTGCTTGCCAGTTCACCAAAATACTACCAAAAAAAACTGTTAGCGATCGCAGGGATCAGGCCTGACTCTGCGAACGCTGCAGTTATGCATTTAGTGTTTTGTAAGTGTCAGTGATCGATCGATACTGCACTTGGGTGGGCTGGGCCGGGCGGAGGGGCAAAACGCAGGTGCTAGCAGGTATCTGGGCTAATCCCGCTAACCCTGCGTTTTTGGGAACCCTAAACTGCTGGGGACGCTAGTATAGATCTGATCGGATCAGATATTGATCCGTACAGATACTATACCACTAAGGGAGGCGTATGCTGCGTGCGTGGGTGTTAGCGGTACTGGCGCTAATCTGACGCTGCCTGGGGCGACGCACATCACCGCCGGGCGATCAGGGGGCTAAACCTTTATTCGGTAATAAACGGCGGGTGCCCTGACACTATAAAAAATAAACTAACCAGCGTCACCCGTAACACTTATACGGTGATCAGTGGTGAAAGGGTTAACTAGGGGGCCATCAAGGGGTTAAAACATTTATTCGGTAGTATATGGGGGTCCCTGACGCTATAAAACGCTGACGGCGAACCTAAATATTTACGTCCCTAACTAGCGTCACCAGCGACACTTATACAGCGATCAGAAAAATGATCGCTTAGCGACACTGGTGACAGGGGGTGATCAAGGGGTTAAAACTTTATTAGGGGGGTACCCTAGACCTAAAGGGGGGTAACAGTAACTGTCCCAACACTAACTGTCACAAACTGACACTATGCAGTAATCAGAAAAAAAAACAAAAAAAAACTGCTTGGTGTCAGTTTGTGACAGGGGGGGGGGGGGGGGGGGGTGATCTGGGCGTTTTGTGTGCCTGGCATGTTCTACTGTGTGTGTAGTGTTGTGCACTCACTCACATATCTTCTCTCCTCGGGCCGGAACGGAAATTACCGAGCCGAGGAGAGATGACATCATTTCCTTTGCTGCTGTTTAGCATACAGCAGCAAAGGAATGATTTGATTGGCCGGCGGCGATCGCGAGAGGGGGGCCACGAACGGATGGTCTCCCCCTCACCTCTGATCGCCGCTGGACAAAAGACAACCGCCTCAGGCACGTGATTTTGCCTGTCCGTGCCACCTTGCCGACGTACATCGGCGTGAGGCGGTCGTCAAGTGGTTAAAATCACTAAACTTTTTTTTTTTTTTTTTTTAAACCAATCATAGCTGAGGGGGAAAAAAAAAAAGATCTTTTGGTAAAATACACAGGGGTTGCAGTGTTAAAAATGGTTGCAAACATTTCAGGGCCCCGATGCTCATTCTGACCAGCCACTCCCTCTCAGGGGAGAATGCCATTTGTAGAGATGAGTAGGCTTTCCAGAGCTTGAAGGGGACCCAGAGCTCTATTTTGGGGGTGTTTTACCCCCCTTCTGACCTTAGACTGATGCACAAAGCAGGGGTACTATCAGAAGAAATGGCATCCACTTCTTGAACAATAGTCCAGCCACCGCTATTAAAGCTTAGCCTTATGCAAATAGTAAATGTGTTAAGCAGGAAATGCCTGTGTCACCAAAACATCTTTCATGCTCCCTTTGCTCTCATGTCTCTGACAATTTTGCAGCTAGCACAAGTGGTGTTTTTTTGTTTTTTTAAAAACGTACTCCCACGTTGGAGGACCCCAACACCACGCTAAGCCTCGCCCCCCACCTCACATCGCGCCCCCCCTCCTCTTTCAATAAGAGTTTTCCCGTGCAAGCACGGGTCTCCGATACGACGGGATCAGCTTGTGAGTGAGGGAGGGATGGCGTGGAGACCTGGAAGACGCCCCGTGTAGGGGCGGTGAAAGAAAAAACGGCATTGCCGATTGCTTTCAGTTCTCCATTAGACTCAGACTCATGAAGGAAAGCGTTCAGCCCAAGTGGGGGTGTCTGGAGGAAGCAAAACCCCCCCCAAAACTTACCAGAGGTCTGCCTGCTGGCTGGATAAAAAGAGTCTGCTGCTTCTGTGAAACAGCGTGATCTCTGAGCAAAGCATGAGAAGGTACATGCTTCATACAGCCCCCAGTGGTGACACATAGGCATAACAACATTTACTTTAAAGGAGACAATACGAAAATTTTTAAAATTTCTTATAAAAACTCCACTTACCTTTTCTGCCGCAGGGTTTTTTGTGGTAAACCAACAGACCCGATCTTCACCCTTCACGGTGGGTTCAGTTAAACCTTCAGGAGCTAGGGATCCTCGAGGAAACCCACAATCCTGGACCTGCAATAGCACAACCGGCAGTAAACTTTATGGCCTTAATACCAAAAAGTACTGGATTCCGGGGTCCAGCTCTCAAAAGAGAAGCATTCACAGGCAAAGACCTTGTTTCTTCGGACACGAGGCCCGGGTACCATTCAATTTAGGCAGAAAGACACCTTGCATGAATCCATCTGTATAGCTAGCCCCAGCAATGATTGCTCCAGAGGAGCTCAGCTCAGCACATCTTTACTCCGTGACCAACACCTAGACACTGGCGAAAAAATTGAGGTACTCCCAGTAGTGGGAGAGGTTATATAGGGAGTGCACTTTTTGTCTTAGGGCGTGCCAGTGTCCATCACCTGAAGGTGGCCTATAACCACACACACACACACACAGTAACTACAATGACTCTGTGTCCCGATGTATGAAAAGAAAGTTTGTTCCCTATGCTAGGGTCACCAGTACGGCATTTGCACATGGATATAAAAGCCCCTCTCAAGCGTCTCCTCTCCAGAGAGAATAAGTTCAATGCTTGTAGTCTTTCCCCATAGTGGAGATCCTCCAGTCCCTTCATTAGCTTTGTTGCCCTTCTCTGGACTCTCTCCAGTTCCAGCACATCCCTCCTGAACACTGGTGCCCAGAATTGGACGAGATACTCCAGGTGCGGCCAGACCGGAGTCTTTTAGAGTGGGAGAATTATCGTTTTTATCTCTAGAGTGAATCCCCTTTTTAATGCATGCGAACATTCTGTTGGCTTTGCTTGCCATTGCTGAGCCTGTCATCGACTAGGACCCCCAGGTCCTTTTCCATCCTAGATTCCACCAGAGGTTCTCCCCCTAGCAAGTAAATTATTGGCACCCAAATGCATTACTTTACATTTTTCAACATTAAACCTAATTTACCATGTAGTTGCCAACGCACTTTCCACACCGAACCATTCCAAGTACTCCCCATTACTCACCCCTGTAGCCAGTTTTCAATCTAGGTACTCCTCCTATGGTCGTAGCCGACAGATCTTAGTAAACATTTGTGGGGAACTGTATCAAATACCTTTGCAAAATCCAGATAACCACATCCACAGGCCTTATTTTATCTAGATGGCAGCTCACTTCTTCATAGAAGGTAATAGCTTGGTCTGGCAAGAACAATTCATGAATCCATGCTGATTACTGCTAATGATACCGTATTCATTACTAAAATCTTGTATATAGTCCCTTATCACCCCCTCCAATAGCTTGAAGTTAGGCTAACTGGTCTGCAGTTCCCCCAGGATATATCTTGGCCCTTTTTAAATATTGGTGGCACGTTGGCTTTTCTCCAATCAGCCGGTACCATTCCAGTCAGTAAACTGTCCAAAAAATTTAGGCACAATGGTCTGGCTATCACCTGACTGAGCTCCTTCAGGACCCTCAGGTGCAAGCCATCTGGTCCTGGTGACTTATTTATGTTATGTTTTTCCAGTCTATTTCTAAATTCTGTCCTCTGTTAGCCATGCTTCCTGTGACATGCTCCTTCCGCCCAGTCTATATTGGGATAGTTAAAATCCCCCATTATGACACTTCCAATCCTTGCCCCCATTCCAAACTCTGATAGGGGGTCCGCGCCTCCCTCTGGTTAGGGGGCCCTATAGCATACGCCCAGTAATACTTTCCCCTTAGTTTCCTCCCTTTGAAGCTCCACCCATAAGGACTCCACCTCCTCCCTTGCTCCATTAGTGATGTCGTCCCTCACATTCACATCATTCTTGATGTACAGGCATACCCCTCCCCCTCTTTTACCCTCCCTATCTCTGCAAAATAAGGATTACCCCTGGATGGTTGCCAACCAATCATGAGAGCTGTTAAACCAAGTCTCTGAGATACCCACAAAATCGAATTCCTCTCCATACATCAGCAGCTCCAGTTGCTCCTATCTTGTCAGCCAGACTTCAAGCATTAGTGTAAAAGCCTCGTAGTTTTATCAAGTTGCATACCATCTCCTTGTTGGTTATGAAGCTGCAATGTGGATTTTTATCCATTTACTTACCTTGGGTTTAGGTATTTTAGTCTCCCCTACCGCTAATGCCCCCCCCCCCCCAATACTACCCGCTGAACCTTGTTCCACACTGGCTGTCTCTACATCTCGACCCTCCCCTCCCGTCACCTAGTTTGAAAGCCCCTCTAACTTTTTGGCCATCTTCTCTCCCAGCTTAGCTGCACCTTCCCCATTTAGGTGCAGTCCGTCCCTGCTAAAGAACCCGTAAGCGACTGAAAAGTCAGCCTAGTTCTCCAGAAACCCAAACCCCTCCTTTATACACCAGCTCCTCAACCACTTGTTTACTACCCTACTTTTCCCTCTGCCTTTCTGGTGTGGCTCGAGGTACCGGTAGTATTTATAAGACTACTACCTTGGAGGCCCTATTCCTCAATTTAGCACCTAAGTCCCTAAAATCGTTTTTCAGGACACTCCATCTTCCTCTGACTTTGTCATTGGTGCCAACGTGTACCATGACAGCTGGGTCCTCCCCAGCTCCTCCCAATAATCTGTCCACCAGATCCGCAATGTGCTGAACCCAAGCACCCAGTAAATATACAGTTTGGCGCTTATGGTCCTTTTGACGGATAGCCCTCTTGGGCCTAATTGCGTCCCCTACCATCAGAATTTGTCTTTCCTTTACCTTGGCTTTACCCCCACCCTCACTGGAGGAGTTTTTCCCCTGACAGCTAGGGGCATCACTCTGCTCCAGCAATGCTGGTCCCTGACTGGTTTCCCCAATATCACGTAACGGCGTACTTATTGGGATGTTCCAGCCCAGGACTGGCCTCCCTGACTCTTTCCCCTCTACCCTTCCTGAGTGTTCCAGGGAAACAACGTGCTTACATTTTGTGGAGAAGTATTCGCCCTCAATCGGATGATCAAGGAACGCATACATGCCACAAGATATACACCAAGTCGCATGTGTTATGGAAAGTACCACAGTTCCCAAAAAGGTCACATTCTTCCTGGCTAACCCCCCACAATTTTGCAGTTAAGTGAGGTGCGGTTACAACCAACGCTTTAGCTGGGCATATACAGATCAAGATAAATGCTTATGCAGTATCAGATGATGTGACCGTAGAAAATATCTACAGAATATCTAGAAGGAAAAATAAAAAAGGCAAGTAGAAGTTTTTTTCCTTCACTATAATCAGCAAACCTTGGTAAGGCAAGGTTCAGTTCACATATATGCAGTTCAACTGAGTACTTGGTGCTCTCTTTTACCGAAGTTCACCTTTAGGTCTGGTAGGGGACACCTTTTTATATTTAGGTTGCAATAAGTATTTTTTAACAAATTGAAAGATTTATAGTCACAGGAAACTTTCATTTAACATCAACATAGTAATACAAAAACTATAGTGGACTTGACAATACCATATATTACCTGAAAAAACCCTTCAGGTTATGATGGCTTCCCGTCTGTAGGCCATTACTTTACACAACGCCCTGGATTTCCTGCTTGCTTTACACAGCTTCTCTTCTCCTCATTCCTTTAGTTTATTTTTACATTCTACAAAATACATATCCTACATGGTACCATGCTGTCCTCTCAGCCCCTCTGTGGTTCAAGAAGGCAGGCTCTATCAAATGTGACACAAACTGTGCATATTCACAGGGAATAGCAAATATAGGTCACATAAATAAGCAAGTAAACGTGGAATAATTCAAAAGTGGATAGAAATAATAATTGAATTGCAATGAATATGATTTTTGACCGCATACGCTTTAAAGTGAAAAAAAAAATGGAAGCAAAATGCTTTAAACTCAGTTTATTAAGAAATTTCAAACCCGCTCTTACAGTTTAAAAGTATTATGAAAAATTAGGCAAATATAGAAGCTAAACAATAAAGCGTGGAACAGCTGAATGTGTATGAAACAAACGGCAACTTCTGTGGAACTTAAGCTAGGTTCTGTCAGAACCAAAACTTGAAAGCCTAAAGGCATTACTAATCCTGCCAAGTACATTATGAGGTTTGAAAAGGGTTTTCCTACTAGACCTGATTTACCCTTTAAAAAAAAAAAGTAACACTGATGCACGCACCCCACCTATGCATATTCAAACCTATCAATTTGTTTTATGTAGCATAAGTCAGTGTTCATCTCTCGTCAGCTTCTTAATTTCATCTGTTATGCCCAGTCCTACCAGTACAGCATAGGCAATGTGACCTTAAATTTCCTGGTTGCTCACTTACAAGAATTTACAGATACCAATAATGAATCCACAGACCACCAATACCATAAAGCTGGTGTACCATAGATGATTAGAATAAATAGAGTGAGTGCCAGAAAAGAGGAACCATGCAGCTCCACTCTTAGTAGATCCCTGGCTGTCACAGTTTTGCCAGAGTTGGGGAAAAAAAATAAAAATCAGCTGTTAAAATTTTTTAGTACTTTCAGGTCGCGTTCCACTCTGTACACTGGGAATCGCTGATTACACTGGCTCTAGCCACTTAAATACAGTAGTACTCAATGTTTCTAAATACAAGTCTCAATACCAGTTTTATCTTTGGTATGCAGAGAGGGAGTGAGGGGATGGGAGAAGAGCCTGGGCAAAACAAGGTAATGCGACATAAAATGTATACCAAGCAGTAATCCATGTTTACTGGAAGATGTAATGCAAATACTACTTTTGCCAACTATGCAGTCAAACAGAGCAGTAACGTACTGTGAATCCAATTACAATTTATTGAGTATATAAAGCCAGCACAGCCTAAGTTTGCCTTCCCCCCAAACAAGAGCACCTGCAACAGCTAAAATAAATACATTTACATAGAAGGCGAAAACAGATCTATCAAGATACAGAATGGGATCTCCGGAGCTGATGTCAAGTGCAACGTTTAGGCTGTTGCTGCACATGTGATTTTACATGTGCGCCATGGTATGGTATGGTATGGTATGGTACAGGACATCGAGGTATCAGTAACCGGTTACACAGAATCCTTTCAGATATTACTAAAAATAGTGTACTCCATATGATGATATTGCTTTCTGCTGCAAGACCAAATTGGAAAAAAAAAAAAAAAAAGAAAAGAAAAAATCCCCAACAAGCCTAGGGTGACCGATTGTTCAAGTCTGATATCCTGTGTAGTAAGGGTCTCACAAAAATCAAACCAACAGAGGCTATTTAAATCACTAACAAAAAGAAATTAATATGAATGCATGTGTAGCTCCAGCCTTAACATTATAACAGCAGCACTGATGGAACATCCTTTAAAGTCAGTGGTTGGGAGGTTACAATTGAAATATGAAGATGTTAATAAGACTTGTGTTAACTGTCAGTTCAGCCTTCTTCGGTGTGTCTTTATGCTAGGGAGACTATCATGCAACAGTGACAACGAAAGTCCTCCGTTTCCAAACCATAATGCATTAGATGCACAAGTGCAAAAGTATTATACTGTGTTCACACACCAGACTGGTTGAGATAACATCAGAAGAAACTTGATTCCACCTTGTGTCTCCAAAGCACACAAATCACAGATTTATTACAGTTTAATAGTAAAAGTTACACAAGAATACATTGGTAAAAACAGTTAGGGGAGGAAAAAAAAAAATGTATACTGGACAAAACATGCAGCAAAAAACACCCTGCTGCTAATATTTTAAGCTGCTGAGCCGACTTGTCTATTATAAACAGAGCAGTGCAACTATTTGGAACAATTTATACAGTGTGTTATTGACAAAGTGACACCACCAGCTCATTTCTCTTCACACCATTGGTTTTCTTTGCGTACCTAGAAAAACAAAATTTTTAATCAAACATTAGAAAAAAAGATTAAAAAAAATAACTAAAAAAAAATAAATCTCTGCACTGTTTGGACCCTAAAATCCAGAAAAACTTGCAAAAAAAAGTTTCTAATCTATTTAACTGTCTATTGTGATTGCGGACACTTTAGAATTCCAGCTGTTTTTATGTTTATTAACACACACTCACCTGTCCCACGACACAGCGATGTGGCCGCCCGAACCATCGGTTCTCTCCCTTGCCTCTCCTTGGCATCACAAGTGTGGGCACCCAGCTGTGACAGCTTGCTGCTTCACAGCCGGGTGCGCACGCTGTGCCGCTTCTAAGGTCAGACAATCTTCTGGGACCTGTGACGCGTCCCAGAGGATTGCAGAGAGGGAGGGGGAGAGGAGAACTTCCACTTGAGTTGCCTAGGTGGCTCGAGCGGAAGTGGGAGTTAGGTCCCCCCTCCCCCTCCCAAAAAAAAAAAGACGACATGCCAAATGTGGCATGTAAGGGGGTGAGGAGTCCTTAAAGTAGAACTTCCACTTTTGGGTGGAAATCTGCTTTAATATCAGCCAGATAACATACACTATATTGTCAAAAGTATTGGGAAGTCTGCCTTTACACACACACAAACTTTAATGGCATCCAGTCTTAGTCCGTAGGGTTCAATATTGAGTTGTCCCACCCTTTGTAGCTATAACAGCTTCAACTTTTCCAGTAAGGCTGTCCACAAGGTTTAGGACTGGGTCTATGGGAAGGTTTGACCATTCTTCCAGAAGCGCATTTGTGAGGTCAGGCACGGATGTTGGACAAAGAGGGCCTGGCTCGCAGTCTCCGCTTTAATTCACCCCAAAAGGTGTTCTTACATAGTATGTGAGGTTGAAAAAAAAGACACAAGTCCAACCTATGTGTGTGAGAGTATTGTATGTATGTATTACCTTGTATATTCCTGTATGTTGTGGTCATTCAGGTGCTTATCTAATAGTTTCTTGAAACTATTGATGCCCCCCTGCTGAGACCACCGCCTGTGGAAGGGAATTCCACATCCTTGCTGCTCTTACAGAAAATAAACCTCTACATAGTTTAAGGTTAAACCTTTTCTTCTAATTTTAATGAGTGGCCACGTTTCTTGGTAAACTCCCTTCTGCGAAAAAGTTGTATCCCTATTGTGGGGTCACTAGTATGGTATTTTGTAAATTGAAATCATATCCCCTCTCAAGCGTCTTCTCTAGAGAGAATAAGTTCAGTGCTCGCAACCTTTCCTCACAACTAATATCCTCCAGATCCTTTATTAGAGTTGTTGCCCTTCTTTGTACTCGCTCCATTTCCAGTACATCCTTCCTGAGGACTGGTGCGAAGAACTGGACAGCATACTCTAGGTGCGGCCGGACCAGAATCTTGTAGAGCGGGAGAATTATTGTTTTATCTTTGAAATTAATCCCCTTTTTAATGCATGCCAATATTCTGTTTGCTTTGTTAGCAGCAGCTTGGCATTGCATGCCATTGCTGAGCCCATCATCTACTAGGACCCCAGGTCCTTTTCCATCCTAGTTTCCCCCAGAGGTTCTCCCCCCAGTGTATAGATTGCATTCATATTTTTGCCACCCAAATGCATTATTTTACATTTTTCTACATTGAACCTCATTAGCCATGTAGTTGGCCACCCCAATAATTTGTTCAGATCTTTTTGCAAGGTTTCCACATCCTGCGGATAAGTTATTGCCCTGCTTAGATTAGTATTGTCCACAAATACAGAGATTGAACAGTTCACCCCATCCTCCAGGTCGTTTACGAACAAATTAAACAGGATTGGTGTCAGCACAGAACCCCGGGGGACCCCACTACCCACTCCTGACCATTCTGAGTACTCCCCATTTATCACCACCCTCTGAACTCGCCCTTGTAGCCAGTTTTAATCCATGTACTCACCCTATGCTATGGTCCATGCCAACGGACCTTATTTTGTACAGTAAACGTTTTTATGGGGAACGGTGTCAAATGCTTTTGCAAAATCCAGATACTCCACGTCTACGGGCCTTCCTTTATCTAGATGGCAACTCACCTCCTCATAGAAGGATGATAGATTGGTTTGGCAAGAACGATTCTTCATGAATCCATGCTGATTACTGCTAATGATACCGTTCTCATTACTAAAATCTTGTATATAGTCCCTTAACACCCCCTCCAAGAGTTTACATACTATTAATGTTAGGCTAACTGGTCTAATTCCCAGGGATGTATTCGGGCCTTTTTAAATATTGGTGCTACACTGGCTTTTATCCAATCAGCTGGTAGGTACCATTCCAGTCAGTAACAATTAGGAACAATAGTCCGGCAATTATTTGACGGAGTTTCCCCAAGTACCCTCGGGTGCAAGGCATCTGGTCCCGGTGATTTATGTTAAGTTTCCCAAGTCTAATTTTAATTCTGTCCTCGGTTAACCATGGAGGTGCTTCCTGTGATGTATCATGAGGATAAACACTGCAGTTTTGGTTACTGAAGCGCCCCCCCCCCCCCCCCCCCCCGATTCCCTCGTGAAGACTGAGGAGAGAATTCAATACCTTTGCCATCTCCCCATCCTCTTAAAGCAAACCCATCTCTCCTCCGTGTTATTTGTTCCTAAGATTTTATCCCAATTCATTCCTTCTAGCAAGGTTCGTAGTTTAGGGAAGTTGGCTCTTTTGAAATCAAGTGTCTGTGTATTCCCCTTAGGTTTCCTATTTGTGCGAATTATACTGAAGCCAATTGAACTGTGAACACGGTTACCTAAATTGCCCCGTATTTCGACACCCGTGATCAGGTCTGTATTGTTGGTAATCAGTAGATCCAGTAACGCTTTATTTCTAGTTGGTGCATTTTATGACCCATAAAATTGTCCTGCAAGACATTTAGGAACTAGCGTGCCTTAGATGAATGCGTGGTTCCCTCCGCCCAATCTGTCTGGATAATTAAAATCCCCCATTATGATAACACTTCCCATCTTTGCTGCTAATCCAAATTGTGATAGGAGATCTGTCTCCCCTTCCTCCCTCAGGTTAGGGGGCCTATAGCATACTCCCAGTATTTCCCCCTTAACTTCATCCCTTTGGAGCTCTACCCATAAGGATTCCACCTCCTCCCTAGCTCCCTTAGTGATGTCATCTCTCACATTCACTTGTACATTATTCTCTAAATATAGGCATACCCCTCCCCCTTTTTCACCCCCTCTATCCTTGCAATAAAGGGTATACCCTTGAATGGTTGCCAGCCAATCATGAGAGCTGTTGAACCAAGTCTCTGAAATTCCTACAAAATCCAAATCCTCCTAGTACAACAGTCTCTCTAGTTCACCCATCCTGTCCGCCAGGCTCATGGCAATGGTGAACATGTCACATAGTTTAGACCCGTCGCATATTATCCTCCTATTGGGTGTTCCGAGATTGCAACTAGGACTTGCTACTATACTTGCCTTGGGTTTATGTGCTTTGGTCAACCTACCACTAATGCCCCCAATACTACCCTCTGGAATATGTTCCGCGCTGATTCTCTCTACCTCTGGACCCCCCCCCCCCCCCCCGTCGCCTAGTTTAAAAACCCCTCTAACTTTTTGGCCATCTTCATTCCCAGCTGATCTGCACCCTCCTCATTTAAGTGCAGTCCATTCCTTCTATAGTACTGGTTATCGACTGAGAAGTCAGCCCAGTCCTCCAGTAACCCAAACCCCACCGTACTACACCAGCTTCTCAGCCATTTGTTTACTTCCCTAATCTCCCCCTGCTTTTCTGGTGTGGTCGATGTACCAGTAGTATTCAACTTCTGTCGGGTTCCTCCACCCCAAACTCGCTCATCCAAGTCTTTACGGACCTTGCTTTGTGCACTAGTAAGAAGTCATTTAGGAACAAGAAGAGGCCATCCCCAAACTGTTCCCACAAAGTTGGGAGCATGAAATTGCCCAAAATGTCTCGGTATGCTGACTGCCTTAAGAGTTCCCTTCCCTGGAACTAAGGGGCCAAGCCCAACCCCTGAAAAACAACCCCACACCATAATCCCCCCTCCACCAAATGATTTGGACCAGTGCACAAAGCAAGGTCCATAAGGACATGGATGAGCGAATTTGGGGTGGAGGAAGTTAACTGGGCTGCACAGAGTCCTGATCTCAACCCGATAGAACACCTTTGGGATAAATTTGAGCAGAGACTGCAAGCCAGGCCTTCTCGTCCACATAAGTGCCTGACCTCACAAATGCGTTTCTAGAAGAAAGGTAAAACATTCCCATAGGACACACTCCTAAACTTTGGACAGCCTTCCCAGAGCAGTTGAAGGTGTTATATAGCTTCAAAGGGTGGAACTCTATGGACTAAGACTGGGATGTCAACAAAGTTCATGTGTGTGTAAAGGCAGGAGTCCCATTACTTTGAGAATATAGTGCATCCCAAGCATTGAATTTAGGCCCTATTCACACTTGGGAAAAGGGCTACTTGTAATCAGATACAGGAGATCAGCAATACACAGCTGCTCACATGTAAAAGCTCATGGAGCGATTACATGCGGATGATCAGCCCTGGACAGTCTGCCGGCGTCCAGGGCTGAGCCAGAACTGTCTGTATAGCAACCAAATTCTCTGCTTCAGAAACATGGACAAAATGATGCCTCTAATGATCGTGCGTACAGGGCCCAAGAATAGCTGTGTGTGGCAGCCATTTTTCTCAGGTCACAAGTCTTCCATGTCATTTTGTCATAAGGCATAGCACAGTAACCCTTTGCCTCTCTCCCCCTCTTCTCCTTTAGCTCATACAATCCATAACGTTTTCGTTGCATGCCAGACATCTCTAATCTGCCTGTTAATAGGACTAGCAGAATCTAATCCCAATGCACATTTCAGGGCCCATAAAAGTGCTTGACCTAGCAGCTTCAGTGACTAGAAAGTTAACAGACATTGGGTCATAAATACCTTAGTTGGAATCCCTGAAATAAGCATATCTGTCTCTCAGAAGAATCCATCATCCCAGCATATGTCAAAACTTCTGAAATCATGACTGTATAGCCAGAATAAAGTAATATTCACCACTTCTATAGTAGACGTTATGGAAAACCAAGGTGACCCCCTTAGCATATATTTTAAAGCAAATTTCACGCTGGACAATAATCTGCAGCTATTCAGAGATCTGAATATAGAAAACTGTATCTGGGCCATGGTCATGTGGTGACATCCCAGCAACCACCCTTTAGACCAGACGATTGGTCAGATGGTCTGTCAACACCCCCTTGATGTGAAGAAAAGTGGAGTGCATCCACATTTTGGGAGCACTAGTGTACCATCAAGCAAAAGAATACCCGTCAAGTTATAAGAGTCAATAGATCACTTTGCTCAATGAAATCTGCTGAAACAGGACCTGAAAATACTTATACATTTTCACTCCTCTATCTTCTGTGCTTTTGTCTCTTTATATCATTTTTTTTGTAATTTATTTTTTATTTACACCATTTACCTTTTCATTATTAACCACTACCATACCGGGCCTATTCTGGCACTCCTCTCCTACATGTAAAAATCATAATTTTTTGCTAGAAAAATTACTCAGAACCCCCAAACACTGTATAATTTTTTTTAGCAGACACCCTAGGGAAAATGGAGGTCGTTGCAACTTTTTATGGCGCACGGTATTTGCGCAACAATTTTTCAAACGCATTTCATGAGAACAGTTTTTTGAAATTCTTTAAAATTGCACATTGTTTAGATGGCGCCAAACTTCGGTACTTAAAAATCTCCATAGGCAACACTTTAATTTTTTTTACAAGTTACCAGTTTAGAGTTGCTGTTGCTCTAACGCACGCGGCAAAACCTCACGTGTGGTTTCAACAGCTTTTACATATGTGGGTGGGACTTACGTGTGCGTTCACTTCTGTGGGAATGGGGGTGCTTTAATTTTTTTTTATGTTTATTTAACTTGTTTTATTTACTTTCTCTAAAATAAAAAAAATTTCATCACTTTTATTTCTATTACAAGGAATGTAAACATACCTTGTAATAGGAATAGTGCATGACAGGTCCTCTTTATGGAGAGATATGGGGTGTATAAGACCCCACATCTCTCCTCCAGGCTGGAAAAAAAACAAAACGATCCCATGCTTTCCAGCCGCGATCACGGCTTTGTTTACAACCGTGTCCTGGACGTGACATCATAACGTCGCCTCCAGGCCTCTGACGGTCAGAGATGACTGGTGAGCATCCAGCGGCAGATGATTCTTTCTCCGGGTCCCCGATGGCACGGGAGAGCCCTGAGAAGCACCAGAGGGTGGCAGGAGGGGGGATTCTTCCCCTCCCGTCGCCTGTAAGAACGATCAACCAACAGAACTGCCGCAATGATCATTCTTATGGTGCACAGAATCGCTGGCTCTAAAAGATAATACCTGAATGATGCCTCTAGCTGCAGGCACCAGATATCCCCCACTGAAAGTCAAAGACGTAATATGAAGTCCTTGGGCTGGAAGTGGTTAACCACTTAAGGACCACCCACGGTCGTTATACGTCAGTACTTTATGCCAAATACCGTTATGGTAGCAGCTAGCTGCCATAACACCAGTATTTTTAGAAAACAGCCGGCGGTCCTCTTTCAGATTAAGTGGTCTCAGCGGCAGATTCGACACATTCCTTGTGATAGGAATAAAAATGACCCTTTTTTTTCCTTTATTTAAAAGAACAGGGGAAAAAAAAGAATAAAAAGAAAAAAAGAAAAAAAAAAAAAAGAAAAGAAGAAGTTTAAGCACCCCGTCTAACCGAGCTCGCGCACAGAAGCGAACGCATACGTAAGTCACGCCCGCATATGAAAACTGTTCAAACTACACATGTGAGGCATCGCCACGATCGTTCGAGCAAGAGCAATAATTCTAGCACTAGACCTCCTCCTAACTCAAAACTGTTCACCTAACAAAAAACTGTTAACCTGTACAAATTTAAAAAAACGTTGCCAATGGAGATTTTTTAAGTGCCAATGTTTGGCGCCATTTCACGAGCGGGCGCAATTTTGACATGTGTATCAATTTACTCGGTGTAACATCATCTTTCACAATATAGAAAAAAAAATTGACCGACTTTACTGTTGTCTTTTTTTAATTAAAAAAAAAGTGTATTTTTTTCCAAATAATTGAGCTTGCAAGACAGCTGCGCAAATATGGTGTGACAAAGTACTGCAAGAACCGCCATTGTATTCTCTGGGGTGTTAGAAAAAAAATATACCGTATTTATCGGCGGATAACACACGTGGGCGTATAACACGCACCCCAAGTTTAGGAGAGGATTTTAAGGAAAAAAACTTTTGAGGAGGGAAGTTTAAGGAAAAGAAACTTACATTAAAATGCACATCAATGCAGCCTCATCAGTGTCCATTGCAGCCTTGCCCCAGTGCAACCATGCCCCAGTGCAACCATGTCAGTGCAACCATGCCCCAGTGCAACCATGTCAGTGCAGCTTTGCCCCAGTGCAACCATGTCAGTGCAGCTTTGCCCCAGTGCAACCATGTCAGTGCAGCTTTGCCCCAGTGCAACCATGTCAGTGCAGCTTTGCCCCAGTGCAACCATGTCAGTGCAGCTTTGCCCCAGTGCAACCTTGCCCCAGTGTCCATGCCTACCGCCGCCATACACATAGCTGCATGTAGTTTTAATTATGGCGCCGCGTAGTCCAGGGGGACTCGGCGCCCGAGATACACATAGTCGAGTGTATTCGGCTCTTTCCGGCACCGCTCACAGTCCCGCCCTATGATGGACATAACACAGGTCCAATGGCGGGACTGGGCGTGACTGTGAGCGGCGCCGGAAAGAGCCAAATACACTCGACTATGTGTATCTCGGCTCTGTGATTTCGGCAGGGCTCGTTCAGCTCCGCCGAGTCCCTCCGAACTCCGTAGCGCCATATTTAAAACTACTATTTTAAGGGGAAAAAAGTGCGTGTTATACGCCGATAAATACGGTATATAATGTTTGGAGCTACAAGTAATTTTCTAGAAAAAAAAATTAACTTGTAAAACAAATCTCAAAAAGAGGCTCGGTCCTTAAGTGGTTAAAGTAAAACTATAGGCAAAACTTTTTCCTGGTGCATCCATGGCAGCATACTAGTGATAGGATCCGCCCTCAGGACAGTGAATATAAGAAAAAGGTTAATGACTCCCCCCATCATTCTCCTGTTTTTTCCTCATACCTCAATGACATTGCGATAGTCCTTACCTCTGCTCCATTCCATGCAGCTTCCGCCTGGTTTCAGCGTCTCCCAGATGCAGTCCTCAGTCATGGGCCGCTAAAAGCGGCGATAGGCTGAGGAGTCCCTTCTGTGGGTCTTTTGGGACTTCAGTAGCTTTCCTAACCAGGAGCATTTTTACTGGTCTCTTCAGAGCATTTTCCTCTTTATCTTGGCTCTCTTCTCTCCTCTGACTCCCTTCTTGCCTTTCTTCATGCTGTATGCCTTCTAGAGTTACTCCCCTTGGATTTAGGCGTTTGGATCTCTCTCTTTACTGTGCAGACTGTTACTGTGTGTAATCTGCTCCTAAGAGTCGGGGCGCGTGTTTGACATCAATTTTTGTTAGTTTCCTCTGTGTTGTGCACGCTGTGCATGCGCCAAGATCCCAGAAATTGCGGGGGGGGGGGGGGGGGGGGGGGGAGATTTGGCAGGACGCAGTGGCCAGGAGAATCTCACGGAGCTGCTGCTCCTGCATAGGTACCGCGCGCATGCGCAATGTGGGGGGAGGCCGTGGCGGCCATCTTGGAGAAGGGCAAGAGCCCTGTCTGGTGTTGATGTGGGCAGTGGGTGGTACTGTGCTAATCAGGGCCGCCCACTCCTGTACTTAAGCACTGCAGCAGATTCACTAGGCATGCCATCTCTTAGAGGGTTGCCTGAATTGAGCTTCTGCTGGTATCTAACCTGCCTCTGTGTGGTAGTTTTTTTTTGTTTTTTTTAAAGAAAGGTGCAGACACCAGTAGGGACCGTCATGGTCACTTATCCAGACACCATTGGTGGATATAGGTCCTCAAGGGGTCATCACCCATCCCATAAGTCATGAAGGAACCAGAAAGTGCTGGGCATGTGGAGCAACCCCAACGGCAAACAAGCTAGTCTGCAAAAATTGTTTGAGACCAAGCCGCAGACAGGGAATCATAGGGCCAGCAAGTTCCCAATCTGCTGAAGGTGGTTAGATTCCTTTTCTGATCTAATGGCCTTGCTGCCATCGCAGCAAGCCCCTCAACATATGGAGAAGGAGGGGGGAGTCTGTACTCCCAGGACCATCTACGGGCGTAGTTACTCTACCAGCGGTAAATTCACCCACAAAAGCACCGGTGGGTCAAGATCCATCAGAAGATTCTTCTGCAAGCGGCTTCAGTTTTGCCTTAGTACAACCCTACCTACAGGCAGTAAAACAGGCGATTGGCTGGGAGGGTCCCCAAGGAGGACATAGTGAAGGTGTTAGAAGAGCTCAACATTTCATCGGAGAAGCATCCATCGACATAAGATGCTCAGCCAGAGCTATGCTTCATACCGTCATGGCTAAACGAGCTTTATCCCAGTAATCTCAGTTCCCCTGGAAGAAAGATTTTCCGGTTTCTACTCCGCTCTCATCCTCGTCCCCAAAAAAGATGGGGGCTGGAGACAGGTAATAGACCTGAAAAGAATAAACCGTTACATACATCTGGATTCCTTCAAGATGGAATCACTCCAAACGATCATACAGGCCGTTCAGCCGGGAGATTGGATGATATCCATAGATCTCAAAGATGCATCAAAATCAAGTCAGTGCTACTACGCCTGGACAATCGGGTGGCTGTATCGTATATCCAGCGCAAGGGAGGAACAGTCGGGCCTTATTGAGAGAAGTGGAACCCATCATGTTATGGGCAGAGAGAAACTTCATGGATCTGAAGGCAATTTATATACCAGGTCGATTGAACCAGGAAGCAATTCACCTTTCGCAGAACACCCAGGATACCAACAAGTGGCCTCTCCATCCCCTGGTCTTCAACTGGATGGTGGATCTCTGTCATTTGTCAGAGATAGATCTCTTTGCCTCGGCTACCAAAACCAAATTACCCAGGTTTATCTGGCGTCTCCCTCACCCCCAAGCAGAAGCAGTGGATGAGCTACTGAGCCCATGGAGATGCACCCTGGCCTATGCATTCCCGCCTTGCCCTCTTATTACAAAATTCCTGACGAGATTACCAACAAAACAAATAACGATGGTAGTCCTCCTATATTGGCCAAGACACCCGTGGTTTCCCTTGGCCATGCATCTCACCATTCATTGGCCAGTCAAGATTCCGATCATGCCACACTTACTCAAGGGGACTTCTCGCATCCCAACCCTCTCAGGTTGAATCTTCAGGTCTGGATACTGAAAGGCGGAGGTTTCAATAACTAGGGTGTTTGAGGGCGATTTCGACACTCGGGAAAGCCAGGAAACTGGCAACGAATAACATGTACGCTAAAGTTTGGGACAAGTTCAAAGCCTTTTCTGTTGGCAAGGGGGCAGACACTTCTTCTCCATCTACCTTTTTACTTTTGGACTTTCTCCAAACAGGCCTCGACTTAGGTCTAAGTCTCAGTACTCTTAAAGTTCAAGCTCGGCTGCCACACACAAAAGATGGGCGGAAGACCCCCTTATAGTGCAATTCTTCAAAGCAGTAAGGAAAATACGCCCTCCAATCAATATTTTCCCAAGTGGGACCTGTCTCTTGTGTTGGAAGTGTTTTTCGGAATGACCCTTTGCTCCATCTGAAGAGGCCTTAGTGTTGAATTTGACTCTAAAGCTAGCTCTCCTTATAGCAATAATGTCAGGCCAAAGAGTCTCAGAGTTGCAAGCACTAGGGGTGGAAGAAGAGCATATAGTCTACCTAGAGTGAAATTGTGTAAAATATGCGGTTTTGTACCAAAAGTATCTACTCCTGCTTCCCTGGTGATTCCTTGGGCTTTACCAGTCTTTCCAGATTCTACCTTGAACCCACTACATGAATTACATGTTGCCCATGTTCTCAAATGTTATCTCAACCTCCCTACCCCTTTTAGAAAATCTACAAACCGGTTTGTACTCCCAGGGGCCAAGAACAAGGGCAAGGAAGCCTCAGCCAGGACGATCGCATTGTGGATAGTAAAATTAAGCCAAAGAGCGTACAGGACTAAAGGACTGAATCCCCCTTCCTCGGTCAGAGGCCACTCAACCAGGGAAGTCGCATCATCTTGGGCCGCTGGGGGGAATGCCTCGGTGGATACAATCTGCAGAGCAGCAACGTGATCTTCTCAGCACACATTCATGATGCACTATATGATAGATCCAGGAACTCTAACCTCTGTAGATTTTGGCAGAAAGACAATTGAATCAGCTTTTGTTTTGTCCAAATAAATCTCTTTTCTAAGCATTATCCACCCATCTCAGCTAGTTATTTATCACTAGTATGCTGCCATGGGTGCACCAGGAAAACGGAAAATGGTTTCATACTTACCGTAATTTTCCTTTCCTGATGCATATCCATGGCAGCATACACACCCTCCCTCGGTATTCTATATTATGGAGAATGATGGGGGAGTCGCTAATCTTTTCTTTTATGGTATTCACTGTCCTGAGGGTGGAGCCTATCACTAGTATGCTGCCATGGATATGCAACAGGAAAGGAAAATTACGTTAACCACTTGCTTACTGGGCACTTAAAACCCCCTCCTGCCCAGACCAATTTTCAGCTTTCAGCGCTGACACACTTTGAATGACAATTGCACGGTCATACAACACTGTACCCAAATTAAATTTTTATCATTTTTTTCCCCACATATAGAGCTTTCTTTTGGTGGTATTTAATCCCAGCTGGGATTTTTATTTTTTGCTAAACAAAAAAAAAATGGAAAATTTTGAAAAAAAAAAAAAAAAAAAAAAAATCATGTTTCATAGTTTGTTATAAAATTTTGCAAACCGGTAATTTTTCTCCTTCATTGATATGCGCTGATGAGGCGGCACTGGTGGGCACTGATAGGCTGCACTGATGGGCACGGATAGGCACAGTTAAGGTGGCACTGATGGGGACAGATGAGGCGGCACTGATGGGGACAGATGAGGCGGCACTGATGGGCGCTACTGATGGGTGGCACCGATGGGCAGTTATGGGCACTGGTGACACTGATGGGCATCACTGTTGTGGCACTGATTGTGGGCGCTACTGCTGCCTATTGCTAGGTGTCACTGGCAGGGGGCACAGATGATCGCCGTGATCGAGACTGATGTCCCTCTCACGGCCGCCGGTGATCGCCTTTTTCTTCCCTCACGCTGTCAGCGCGAGGAGAAAAAATAGCCGATTACCGGCTCTGTTTACATCACATGATCAGCTGTCATTGGCTGACAGCTGATCATGTGGTAAGGGGGTCGGGACCGACCCCTTACTCCGATCTGATCAGGCGAGTCTCAGACTCGCTGATCACCGAGCGCGCCCTGCAGGGGGCGCGCAGACCGCACGGGACGACGTCAAAAGACGTAGTCCCGGCAATGTAGGTCCGCGCTGTTGCCGTCATTCGGCAATAGCGCGGATCTGAAGAGGTTAAGTATGAAACAATTTTCCTTTTTTTTCTTCATTTTGGATAGAGCAAGGAAAGGTTATGACCGGTCAGATTTTTTTTTTTTTTTTTGCCATCTGTGTTCCTTTGCGGAAATTTCTCTTCACTTTCTGTCCCATAGCCAAACAGAAAGTGAGGAAATCACTGTAAATTAAGGGAATTCCTTGGGGACCCCTTGGCCACCAGAACTAGTATTCCCATTGGAAGATTTCTCCTCTCTTACTTTTCTGGGGACAACCCAAAATTTGTGATTTTCTTTTAATGATAATGGTAAACAGGATAAATCGAAAGGGTAAATCTCCCTAATGAGGGCACAGACAGCAATATAAACTGACAAATATTCTAATCCCTCTCCACCCTTCCCAAAACAAAAAAAAAAAGTTTTGCCTTTAGTTATACTTTAACAATTTTTTTGGGATATGGCACTGCGTCGTTTTAACTGACAATTGCACGATCGTGCGACGTTGTACCCAAACAATATGGACGTCCTTTTTCCCCTACAAATAGAGATTTATTATGATGGTATTTGATCACCTCTGCGGTTTTTATTTTTTGCGCTATAAACAAAAAAAAAAAAAAAAAAATAGGATTTTTAAAACGGCTTACCTGTAAAATACTTTTCTTGGAGTACATCATAGGACACAGAGCATTAAGTATTTACTTAGTGGGTTAGAGCTACCTTCAGGTGTTGACACTGGCACAGCCAATACAGGAAGTTGACTCCCCTATATAACCCCTCCTCCTTCCAGGAGTACCTCAGTTTTTGTAGCCAAGCAATATACTTACACCCCAAAAAAGAGGGGCGGGACCTCTGTGTCCTATGATGTACTCCAAGAAAAGGATTTTACAGGTAAGCAGTTTTAAAAATCCTATTTTCTTTATCGTACATCATAGGACACAGAGCCTAAAGAATTTACTTAGTGGGACGTCCCATAGCAATGCTACTTGAGGGGAGGGAGACAACCCGTAGGGCACCCGCAGACCTTGAGGACTTATACTGCTACCTGCAGCACACTGCGCCCGAAGGCGATATCCTCATTCCTTCTTCCATCCACTTGGTAAAATTTTGTGATATTATGGACCGAAGACCAAGTTGCGGCCTTGCAGATCTGAGCAAAAGAGGCCTGGTGATGCATTGTCCAAGAAGCACTAACCGCTCTGGTAGAGTGCGCCTTAAGTCGAATAGGGGGAATCTAACCCCTTAAATCATAAGTTTGAATTATAACTTGCCAAATCCACTTAAGAGTAGATTTCGACGCTGCCTGTCCTTTAAGACCCTCTGGCAGAACAAACAAGACATCAGTTTTATGAATCTGAGCAGTTTTCTTTAAATAGATTTTCACTGCTCTCACTACATTAAGACAATGTAATGACTTTTCTTCCCTGGAACATGGTTTTGGGAAAAACGATGGCAGGACAATATCTTTATTCAGATGAAAGCCTGAAACCACTTTTGGCAAAAAGCCTGGACGAGGGCGTAACACCACTCTGTCCTCATGAATAATCAAATATGGCTCTTTACAAGAAAGAGCAGCCAATTCTGAAACCCTCCTTGCTGAGGATATAGCAACCAAAAATATCAGCTTCCTAGTTAGAAGGACTAAGGGAACATGCTGTAATGGTTCAAATGGCGGTTTTTGTAACACTGACAAAACTAAATTCAAGTCCCAAGGGGTTAAAGGTAATTTAACTGGCGGATTAATCCGCATCACCCCTTGCATAAAACTCCGGACTAAAGAATGCGTAGCAAGCGGTCTTTGAAACAGGAAGAATATATAAGTGCGCTTGCAATAAAGTGACATAAATCAGTGATCATAAATAATGCATGACAAAAAAAAATGATCAAAAAACGTGATTAAAGTTCATAAACTCCTTAGGAAGTATATGATAGAGTCCATTCATAAACACACAGAGCCAGCAAGTCTAGTGGGGAAGCCTCGGAAGTGTGGACATCTCGGATTTGCTCGCCCCTGGAACGTCACAGACATCTGAGGATCCAGACGTGGGAGTCCATCTGTCCCCGCAGAGGGCTGTATCTGCCTGTGCCTATGACCTTGCTCTAAAGGAGGTCCACCGGTTCCGGTAAGGGCATAATCTTATTGTCATCTGGATTCACCTTCAGCCTGGATGTTCCCTTCACATATCCCTCTTCCCCTCTCCTCTTATGCGGGTTAAGGTGGATGGAATCTGGATGTGTGACCCTTCCCCACTGGACTTGCTGGCTCTCTGTGATTATGGACTTTATCCTATACTTCCTAAGGAGTTTATGAACTTTAATCACGTTTTTTGATCATTTTTTGTCACGCATTATTTATGATCACTGATTTATGTCATTTTATTGTAAGATCACTGATTTATGTCACTTTATTGCAAGCGCACTTATATATTCTTCCTAGTTTTCACTACATTGATATTTGTGGTTTTTGTTGCAGCTGCAGCTCTTTTTGTCATTTTTTTGCTTTTATTATTTATGTAGGTCTTTGAAATAAAACCGATAAGGCTGAGACTTGGCCCTTAATAGTACTTGGGGCCAACTTCATCTCTACGCCCAATTGTAGAAAGGCAAGGATTTTGCCTATAATATATCTCCGAGGGTGCCAACCCTTGGATTCACACCAGGAAACGTAAGCTTTCCAAACTCTATAATATACAGCTCTGGAAACTGGTTTACTTGCATTGATTAAAGTTGAGATAAGAGACCTGGAAAGCCCACGCTTCTTTAGAATGTTAAATTTAGCGTTCGTAAAGTAGGATGGAATATCGGCCCCTGCAGTAGCAGGCCTGGCCTTAGTGGGAGAGGCCAAGGACCCTCCACTGCCACCTTTACGATCTCTGCGTACCATGACCTTCTGGGCCATGCTGGTGCTACCAGAATTACCGGCTTTCTTTCCAGCTTGATCCTGCAAAGTCGTCGAGGCAGCAACTGAATCGGGGGAAAAGCATAGGATCAGTGAAAACTGATCCCACGGAGTTACCAGCGCATCTGTTCCGTATGCGAGTGGATCCCTTGTTATGGACACAAAGTTGACTAACTTCATGTTGAAGCTGGACGCTAGAAGATCTATGTCCAGAGTCCCCCATCTTTGGCAAACAGCCCGAAACACTGAGGTGTGAAGGGACCATTCCCCTGGGAATAACTGCTGGCGACTTAGTCCACCTGCCAATTTTCTACTCCCGGAATGAAAACTGCAGATAGGGATGGGACATTCCTTTCTGCTCAAGTTAGGATATAGTTCATCTCTCTCTGAGCTGAGAGACTCTTGGTGCCCCCTTGGTGATTGATATAGGCCACAGCCATGGCATTGTTGGATTGAATCCGGACTGGACAATTCTTTAACCTGGAGGTCCAGGTTTTCAGAGCCATATACACTGCCCGAATCTCTAGGATGTTGATCGGCAGGGCTCTTTCGAGTTTTGACCACTGTCCCTGGACAGTCGTCTCCTCTAGTACCGCTCCCCAGCCTGAGAGGCTGGCATCTGTCGTTACTACTTTCCAGATTATTAGTCTGAAGGATTTCCCCTTCAGCAAATTCTGGCTTTGTAATCACCAAATGAGGCTTTGAGACACTCTTGGGGACAGCCGCATTGGCAAGTCCAAAGCTTGGATCGTCTTGTTCCGAGCAGAGAGGATTCTGTTTTGCAACAGTCTTGAAAGGAACTGGGCATAGGGGACTGCAGCGAATTAAGCTACTATCTTTCCTAACAACCTCATGCAAAGGCGAATTGAAGGATTTGCTTCTGACCTGACCATCCGTACCAGCTCTTGTATGGAGCTGATCTTTTATGGGCTGTATCTATGATCAGGCCTAAGTAATCCAGCCTTCTTACTGGTTTTAAAGGAAGACTTCTCTAGGTTGAGGATCAAACCGAGACTTTCCAGGTAACTGGTTGTAATGCGTACGCTTTGCCTTAAGCGAGTCATGGACTAGTCTATTAACAATAGATCGTCTAGGTTCGCCAACACAGTTATGCCCTGTGCCCTCAACCTGGCTAGAGGTGGAGCCAGTATTTTTGTGAATAGCCGCGGTGCTGTGGCTAGCCCAAAGGGTAAGGCTGCGAACTGAAAGTGCCGTTGTTCCACTTTGAAATCGCAGAAACCTTTGGTGAGCAGGAAATATAGGGACATGCAGATATGCGTTCCTGATGTCGATGGACGCCAGAAGTTCTCTGCCTTGTAGGATGGAGACCACTGACCTGATCGACTCCATTCGAAATGAGCGAATTTTTAGGAACCGATTTAGATTTTTTAGATCTAGAATGGGCCTGACATCTCCTTTCGGTTTTGGTGCCGTAAACAGGTTTGAATAGAAACCTAAACCTTGTTCTTCTGTGGGGATCTGTAGGATTACCCCTTGAGTCAATAATCAGTCTAATGCTTGAAATAGGCATTGTCTTTTCCCTGGATCTTTGGGAACGTTCGATCTCAGAAAGTGAGATGGTGGAAACTCCCGAAACTCTAGTTTGTTTCCCAGAGTCACTGTGGAGAGAGCCCATCTGTCCTGAGTTTCCTTCTGCCAGACTTCTGCGAAATGCAGAAGTCTTCCCCCCACCTTGATGAGGGGAGACGCCTCTTCATGAAGAGGTCTTAGTATTCTGCTTTGTAGTCTTGCGGCTCCAGGTCTTTTTTTTGAGCCTGGGCCTGACCCTGCGATTTTCCTCTGGAATCTGACAGTGGAAGCCATCGCCACTGCTTAGAGGCGGATGCGCTTGGCGCAGGAGATAAAGTCAGTTTAAATGAAGGACATTTATACTTTGACTGACAAGAGAGTACTTTTTCCACTGGAAATTGTCTGAATATATTTATCCAAATCATCGCCAAATAGTCGCTCCCCATGAAATGGGAAACTAGACAGTAGGTTTATGCAGGGTGCTTCAGCAGACCAACCCTTTAGCCAAAGGGTCCTACACGAGTACTAGCACAAGTGCAAGGCGAGACGCCTGGTGAATAGAATCCTTTATAGCATCTATGGCAAAACAGAATGCTTTTGGTAAATTGGCCAAGTCACTGGCCTGTTGTGCAGGGAGCTCGTTAAGGGCCTCTGTGAGCTGGTCTTTTAAGGACTGACAAATGCCTATAGCTGCAATTGCAGGCTGAGCAACAGTACCTGCTAAAGAAAAAGGGGATTTTAACAGGAATTCCAACTTTTTATCTGTTAGATCCAATGCATTTGTGCATTGTCCACTGGACAAGTTAAACTTTTATTCACACTGGAAATCTCAGCATCTACTGCTGGAACTTTCCATTTTTTGGTGATTTTTTCCTCCATAGGATAGAGAACTGAGAATCTCTTTGGAGGGAGAAAATGCTTATCCAGATGATCCCATTCGGTATAAATAAGCTTCTCTAGTAATGTGTGGACTGGAAACGCATGCACTGGTTGTGAAGGTTTCAAGGAACCCAAAGAAGAAACCACACTTTCAGCTGACTCTGTTAGGGGTAGCATGAAAGTGGAGCGAACCGTGTCCATAAGGATTTGTACCTCAGATTGTGAAGCTGAAACTTCAACAGTTGTTTCCTCCGCAGAGGAGTAATCGGTTTGTTTTTCCCGATCGTTTGAGGGTAATGCCTCATCCTGTCCCCACTGCTCCCCTGTAAGGGGTTTGGAGTGGGAGAGAGCGAGATCTAGCACCCTTCTTATCCTGTTTAATAAAGGATGTGATTAAAGCCGATAATCCTCCTAAGCCCTGCAGGGCAGAGGAAAACGCATCTTCAGTCAAGTATACAGGGGCTGAAGTGTGAGAAGCAGCTGCACCACCAATTGCTTCCAATGACTCACCCTGGCTTGCCATGTCAGGTATCTCCAGAGAGGATGACAATGTGGAGGCATGTCTGGCGTTCCCAGCACCTGGGGGTGGTTTTGGTGCCTTAGTAGTAAGCCTTGAAGCCATAGTGCAAAGCAAAAAAAGCAAAAGGTACTCTAAGAACTGTTCTATTTATTTGAACAATAGTAGATAAAACAATGGTAGCATAGAATGATCTAATGCTAAACAATAAGTTTTTTTCCTTTACTGCAAATGCCTGTGTAAACCCCTCACGTGCACCAGCGCTTCTGTGTCCTGTGGCAGCCTTGCTTCAGCTGCTCTGATAGACACTGTTTCCCAGAGTATCAGCCTGATTATCTTGCACCACACCCTTTCCTGTGCTTTAGCAAGAGTCACCTCAGAGGGGAGGCGGGGAAGGGGATTTACACAGCCTTTTTATCAGCTTTCCAGATTTATGCTTGTTTAAACATAACATGTATCCCCATCCACTCAGTTTCCCCATTTAGGGGGAGAGGAGACACCCCCCCCCCCCCCCCCCAGCTGCTGAGACACACACTGTATTAGCACATATTTAAACAGGGTCTATACACTATCACTCCCTCTAGAGGAATTTTTAAGGCATTTTACAATATATTTGAGAGAAAAGTCATAGGTGGACTTTGCAGTTCCTACGCTTTCTTTTTACCTTTTCCTCACTGCTGTAAACAGACAGATCCAAACTTCACCCATCACGGCGGGCAGTGTGTTTAAACCTTCAAAGACTGGGGCCCTTTTAATAGTCCTTTGGACCATGTATAGCACCCCTCAGGACAGCTTTAGGTAATTTAGCAAGACCAAAAAAGAGAGTCCTGGTTCCTAGGGTCCAGCCTTCAAAGAGGAGCGTTACAGGCAAAACCTCGTTCTTCTATGCGAGGCCCGGGTACCATCCTGGAGCCGCAGTGGTGGGATGGACCTGGTTGTGGAGGCTTTTTAAATCCAGCATGGATCCCTCCTGGAGCTCCGCAGAGCACATCTTCACTCGTGCCAACACCTTTAGACACTGGCGAAAAAACTGAGGTACTCCTGGAAGGAGGAGGGGTTATATAGGGGAGTCAACTTCCTGTATTGGGTGTGCCGGTTTCAACACCTGACGGTAGCTATAACCCACTAAGTAAATACTTAACCACTTCCCGCCCTATAGCGGATTGACGTCCGGGAAGTGGTTCTGTTATCCTGACTGGGCGTCACATGACATCCAGCAGAATAACATGCTGCAGCGCGCCCCCGGGGGCGCGCATCACGGCGATCGGTGGAGCAGTGTGTCAGCCTGACACACCGCTCCACCGATCTTGGTAAAGAGCCTCCGGCGGAGGCTCTTTACCACGTGATCAGCCGTGTCCAATCACGGCTGATCACGCTGTCAATGGGAAGAGCCGTTGATCGGCTCTTCCTCTACTCGCGTCTGACAGACGCGAGTAGAGGAGAGCCGATCGGCGGCTCTCCTGGCAGGGGGGGTCTGTGCTGATTGTTTATCAGCGCAGCCCCTCCTCAGATCACCACACTGGACCACCAGGGATGTCACTAGGACCACCAGGGAAGGGGCAACATGTGGATGGCCAGGTATGTACCCCATGGCCATCCACATGTGCCCAATCTGTGCCAATCAGGGCCCACAAATGGGCCCTGATTGGCACCATTATGTCCCAGATCTGCCCAACAATGCCCCCAATGTTTTATCAGTGCCACCTGTCATTGCCCATCGGTGCCACCTGTCAGTGCCCATCGGTGCCCACCTATCAGTGCCACACATCAGTGCCACCCATAAGTACCCATCAGTGCCACCCATATGTACCAATCAATGCCACCTACGAGTGCCCAGTGCCGCCTATGAGTGCCCATCAGTGCCACCTATGAGTGCCCATCAGTGCCGCATACCAGTGCCACCTATCAGTGCCCATCAGTGCCACCTATCAGTGCCCATCAGTGCCGCCGTATCAGTGCAGCCATATCAGTGCCCATCATTGAAGGAGAAAACCTTATTTACAAAAATTTTTTAACAGAAACAAAGAAAAACTTGTTTTTTTTTTGAAATTTTCGGTCTTTTTTATTTGTTGCGCAAAAAATAAAAACCGCAGGAGGTGATCAAATACCACCAAAAGAAAGCTCTATTTGTGGGAACAAAATGATAAAAAATTTGTTTGGGTACAGTGTAGCATGACCGCGCAATCGTCATTCAAATTGCGATAGCACTGAAAGGTGAAAATTGGCCTGGGCGGGAAGGTGTCTAAGTGCCTGGTATTGAAGTGGTTAAGGTTCTGTGTCCTATGACGTATGATAAAGAAAGACAATTTTTGAATTTTTTTTTTCTTCTTTTTCACTTTTTACTATAATAAATATTCAAAAAAAAGAAAAAGTCTTCATCAGTTTAGGCTAATCTGTATTCTTCTACATATTTTTAGTAAAAAATAGGGGATAGATGTATGGCATTTTTATTATATATTCATTTTTTTCACTAGTAAATGGTGGCGATCTGCAACTGTTAGCGGGACTGCGAGATTGCGGTGGCAGATCGGACACTTGACACTTTTTTGGGACTATTGATACAGCGATCACAGCTAAAAATAGCCACTGATTACTGTATAAATCTCACTGGCAGGGAAGGGGTTAACACTAGGGGGGCGATCATGGGGTTAAGTGTTTCCTAGGGACGTATTTCTAACTGTGGGGGCAGTGTACTGACTGGTGGAGAGATCACTGTTCCTGATCACTAGGAACAGCAGATCCCTCTCTACTCCCGTTGAAACGAGGATCTGTTTGTTTACATACACATAGAGCGATGTCCGCCAGCCACCCACGATCGCTCCACAGAGAGCCAGAAAGGGGATCTGAGTATGTAAACAGATCCCCTATCGCTCTTAAATAGGCAATTCACTCAGGGGAGCCAACCTGCCGCAGTATAATGACGGCTGGTCGGCAAGAGGTTAACCGCTTGCCAACCAGCTGCTGTCATACTACAGTAGGTCGGCACGATCCCGCGAGCCGTCGTAGCTATACGTTGGCTCCTTTAAGCGGGATAGCAGGCGTACGCTGCACTGCGGGGGTGTCGATGCTCGTGGCCGATGGTCGCGATGACTGCCGGCCACAAGCGATCGCTGGCACGCGAGGCAGAACAGGGAAGTGTGTGTGTGTAAACACACAAATCCCTGTTCTGCGAGGAGAGAGATCGTGAGTTCCTAATAGCTAGGAATCACGATCTGTCATTTCTTCTGGGTCAGTCCACTCCCCCTACAGTTAGAAACACACAGGGAGCACAATAAACCCCTTGATCGCTCCCTAGTGTTAACCCCCTTCCTGCCAGTGACATTTTTACAGTAATCAGTGCATTTTTATAGCACTGATCGCTGTATAAATGCAAATGGTCCCAAAAATGTGTCAAAAGTGTCCGCTATAATGTTGCAGTCCGATAAACATCGCAGCTCAAATAATAATAGATCGAATAATAATCTCCCATTTTGTAGACGCTATAACTTTTGTGCAAACCAATCAATATACACTTATTGCAAATTTTTTTTACCAAAAATATGTAGAAGAATACATACCGACGTAAACTGAGAAAAAATGCTTTTTAAAATAAATGGGGATATTTATTATAGCAAAAAGTACAAAATAGTGTTTTCTTCAAAATTGTCGCTTCTTTTGTTTATAGCGCAAAAAATAAATACCGCAGAGATGATCAAATACCACCAGAAGAAAGCTCTATTTTGTGGGAAAAAAGGACGCCAATTTTGTTTGGGTGCAGCACCGCGCAATTGTCAGTTAAAACGACGCAGTGCCGAATCGCAAAAAATGGCCTCGTCATTCAGCAGCCAAATCTTCTGGGGCTGAAGTGGTTAAACACGGGGTCCGTGTGCTGTGCAAGGAAAAGGGGTCCGTGTGCTGTGCAAGGAAAAGGGGTCCGTGTGCTGTGCAAGGAAAAGGGGTGCAGGGGCTGTGGAAAGTTTTTCCTGAAACTTCCCTCTTAAAATTAGGGTGTGTGCTATACGTCGATAAACACGGTATATCTCTAATTTCAAACTAAACGAATCCCTGTCTCTTGAAGAGCTCTACTGTAGTATAAATTTCTAAAAATACCTGTCTCTGGTGATGGCATGTGTACAGACGTTTTTTTTTTCATGATTGTTTTTGCGAAGTTTGTGAAATTTTCCTGCTTTTCGGTAAAGTAGCTGGTGGCCGTTTAACCACTTCAGCCCCGGAAGATTTTACCCCCTTTCTGACCAGAGCACTTTACAATTTGGCACTGCGTCGCTTTAACTGTGCGGTCGTGTGCCGCTGTACCCAAACAACATTTTTTGTCCTTTTTTCCCCACAAATAGAGCTTTTTGGTGGTATTTGATCACCTCTGCAGTTTATTTTTTGCGCTATAAACAAAAAAAAGTGCAACAATTTTGAAAAAAAAAAAATATATTATATATATATCTATATATAGATATAGATTTTTTTACTTTTTGCTCTAATAAATATCCCCCAAATTAAAAAAAAAACAAAACAAAAAAAAATACATTTCTTCATCAGTTTAGGCCAATATACATTCTTCTACATATTTTTGGGGGAAAAAAAAGTCGCAATAAGCATATATTGATTGTAGATGCTATAACTTTTGCGTAAACCAAACTATGGGAAAGACTTATGACATTTTTATTATTTTTTTTTTACTAGTAATGGTAGACACTTGACACTCTTTTGGGACCATTGACAATTATACAGCGATCAGTGCTATAAAAATGCACTGAATACTGTGTAAATGTCACTGGCAGGGAAGGGGTTAACACTAGGGGGCGATCAAGGGGTTGTGTTCCCCACTAACTGTGTGGGGATGGGAGTGACTAGGAGATATGGCTCCCCTCCTTTGACTGCACAGGGATTTGTGTGTGTAAACACACAAATCCTCATGCACGCGATCGCACGTGGCTGGCGGCGATCGTGCCCGCTGGCCACGCGCACCACCTTTGGTGACTGAAGGGTAGGACGTGCCTGTATGGGGTTTTGCCCAGGAGAGCCATTCTGTCGCATTATATCTGTGTGAGCCGGTTGGGAACCGGTTAAAGGGTAAATTGCTTATTTAATGTAACCCAGTGATAAATCACTGTTGGCACTTCGATTGTAGTCCGCAAGATGGAAAATCTTTGTACCTTTACTTTGTGGGCACTGCCAAGAGCGTCACTGTTGCTTAAGTGATAGTGCGGGGTGAGGTTGACAAGTCTTTTGCCACGAGTTGGTGAGAAGGGCAGTGGTCTGGCCCCGCATATCGTCACAATACCCACTATATTTAGTTAAAAAAAAACAAAACTTACTTGTGCCTCTTCCTCTTCAGTAAAGTCATTTTTTATGTTAAATGTCTTCCTGATTTCTTCTGGTGTTTTGCCTTTAATCATGTTAGCCACTGTTTTGCAGGTAACATCAAGCAATCCTTTGATATCCAAATAATTGGCCGCCTAGAGATTAAGGGGATTACAAATTAATATAATCATAATACTACTATAGTCACACACCATGTGCCATATGAAGAGAGAACGTTTTAGCCCAACACATACCAAATAACCTAGTAAACGTACACCATACTCACCAGTATGAGTTCAAAAAGTGTTCCTTGGTCAACTTTAAGAAACTCTTGGTCCCATACAGGAATATCATCTGTTCTCTTTTCCTTATTTTCATCATCCTCAGGTGGAGGGGGGTCATCTTTGTGATGAGTACACCACTGTATAACCTAGAAAATGGCACAAAAAAAAAAGTTAACTTTCCATGGCCAAAGGCTTCTGTAGAAGGTACACTGCTGTACTTGTGCACCTCATTTTACTATTTTATATATATATATATATAAAAATATATATATATATATATAAAAATATATATATATATATATATATATATATATATATATATATATATATATATATATATATATATATATATATATATATATATATAAATATATAAAAATAAAATGTTTGGGGGTTCTAAGTAATTTTCTAGCAAAAAAAATAAAAATGTTTTAACTTAACAAAATCTCAGAAAGATGCTCGGTCCTTAAGTGGTTAAAGTGACATTAACCACTTGACCTCTGGAAGATTTACCCTCCATGACCAGGCCAAATTTTGTGATATGGCACTGTGATATTTGCCTATTGCATGGTCAAGCAACGCTGTAACCAAATAAATCTTAAGTCATTTTTTCCCACGAATAGAGCTTTCTTTTAGAGGTATTTGATCACCACTGCGGTTATTTCTTGCGCTATAAACAAAAAAAGACCAACAATTTTGAAAAAAAAAAAAAAAAAAAAAAAAAAAAAACACAATTTTTTTACTTTACTATAAAACATATCCAAAAAAAAAAAAAAAATCATAAAATTTAGGCCAATATACAGCATCTCACAAAAGTGAGTACACCCCTCACATTTTTGAAAATACTGTATATTATATATCTTTTAATGTGAAAACAATGAAGAAATTACACTTTGTGAGACAATGTAAAGTAGTGAGTGTACAGCTTGTATAACAGTGTAAATTTCCCCTCAAAATAACTCCCACAGCCATTAATGTCTAAACCGCTGGCAACAAAAGTGAGTACAACACTAAGTGAAATGTCCAAATTGGGCCCAAAGTGTCAAAATTTTGTGCGGCCACCAATTATTTTTCAGCACTGCCTTAACCCTCTTGGGCATGGAGTTCACCAGAGCTTCACAGGTTCCCACTGGAGTCCTCTTCAACTCCTCCATGACGACATCAAGGAGCTGGTGGATGTTGGAGACCTTGCGCTCCTCCACCTTCCGTTTGAGGATGCCCCACAGATGCTCAATAGGGTTTAGGTCTGGAGACATGCGTGGCCAGTCCATCACCTTTACCCTCAGCAAGGCAGTGGTAGTCTGGGAGGTGTGTTTGGGGTTGTTATATTGGAATAATGGCCTGCGGCCCAGTCTCCGAAGGTAGGGGAACATTGCTCTGCTTCAGTATGTCACAGTACATGTTGGCATTCATGGTTCCCTTAATGAACTGTAGCTCCCCAGTGTCGGCAGCACTCATGCGGCCCCAGACCATGACACTCCCACCACCATGGTTGACTGTAAACAAGACACACTTGTCTTTGTACTCCTCACCTGGTTGCCGCCACACATGCTTGACGCCATCTGAACCAAATAAGTATCTTTGTCTCCCAGTATGCGTGTATGGTCTGAGCACCGACAGGCTGACCCCCCAACCCCTTCAACCTCTGCAGCAATTCTGGCAGCACTCATACCTCTATTTCCCAAAGACAACCTCTGGATATGACGCTGAGCATGTGCACTCAACTTCTTTGGTCAACCATGGCGAGGCCAGTTCTGAGTGGAACCTGTCCCGTTAAACCGCTGTATGGTCTTGTTCACCATGCTGCAGCTCAGTTTCAGGGTCTTGACAAGATTCTTCTTATAGCCTAGGGCATCTTTATGTAGAGCAACAATTCTTTTTTTCAGATCCTTAGAGAGATGTTGAACTTCCAGTGACCAGTATGAGAGATAGAGTGACAACACCAAATTCAACACATCTGCTCCCCATTCACACCTGAGAAGGCTCTTGTAGAATGAGCCTCAATACCAACTGGACTTTCTTGGAATAAAAAAGGGAATAGGCCTCTGTGATAGCCATTCTCAACCATCTGGCAATGATTTTTCTGGTAGCTTGTCTTCCTTTCTTACTACCAGCATATGAAACAAATAATGCGTCTGAACGCCTAAAGTCCTTAGTGGCTTCAGGGTAACTTAAGACTGCCCTCTTAAAATCCAAGGTATGGAATTTCTCCTTCTTTCCCAATGGATTAGAGCAAAACGAAGGAAGTATAATCTCCCAAGCTCGATTTTGGACCGAAGCAACTTTCTGTAAAAAGTTAGGCTCTGTCTGAAAAAAAAAATGGTTTCCTGATTGAAAAGGCTTGAAGCTCACCAATTCTTCAAGCTGTTATAGCAACTAAAAAGAAAAAAAATGGGTTTTCAATGTAATCAGTCTCAGGGAGGCTAAATTCGTAGGTTCAAAGGGATTCCTGGTCAGGGCCTGTAGAACAGATAAGTCCCACTTTGGAAAGTCTCCGAATACCCGGTCTGGACCGGGTGAGGGCCTTGAAGAATCTGATCAATAAAGGGTTCCAATGAGATTTTTCCAGAAATACCCCCAGGGCGGCAACCTGAACTTTGAGGGTACTGACTGCTAAGCCCTCATCCGCTCCTTCCTGCAGGAATTCCAGAATAGAAGAAACATCCTTTAAAGACCTGCCAGACGTAGTGCACCAGGAGTTGAAATTGCTCTGGTAACACTTTCTGTTAGGAGGGTAGCAACCAACCTAACCAAAAATCCTTTTTTTCAAAAGCTGCTCTTCAGAAGCCAAGCTGCGAGTTTTAGCTTTGCTACCTCCTGGTGAAGTAGAGGACCTTGCATCAGCAGGTCCTGTCTCAACGGAAGGTCCCAATACAGTTCAATTTGCACTTGGAGAAGGGATGAAAACCAAGTTCTCTTGGGCCAAAAGGGAGTGATAAGGATTATTACCGTTGCATGCTCTTTCTGAATTTTCCTTATAACCTGAGGGATAAGCTGAAAAGGGGGAGGGGGAAGGCACAACAGAGGTGAAACTTCCAACTGTGCGCCAGAGCATCTAACCCCAGGGATGGCTTGGTTCTGTCCAAAGAGAAGAGACATCTGCATTTTCCAGAGATCTACTTCCGGCTGCCCTCGTTTCTTGACGATTATATTGAAGATTTCCGGTTTCAATCGCCACTCTGCTTCGTACATCCGGTTTCTGCTCAGGAAGTCTGCTATTTTGTTTAGACACCCTTTTAGATGGACTGCAGACAAATGATAGACTGTGAAGCTCTGCCCACCTTCGAATACTTCCTGCTAGGCACGGAAGAACTCTGCTTCTGGTGCCCCCGTCTGTTTATGTAGGGCACTGTAGTGGCGTTGTCCGAACTTCTCCGGCAAATATCAGCAAGGCCATTTCTATTGCTCTTAGTTCCCTCCAATTTGAAGAACTTATTGCTTCTTTTGTTGACCACGAGCCCTGAGCCCATCGACCGCTCATGTGAGTACCCCCAACCTGAGGAGCTGGCATCCATTGTTAACCTTACTTGGACTGGGAAGGACCATAACAGACCTGCTGAAAACCTTGTCTGGTTCTTCCACCACCAAAGACTACTTTTTACCGGGGTGGGGACCTTCACTAGCGAATCCAGCGAATCCTGCTGGTGATCCCAGACTTTTAACAAGAATTTTTGCACAGGTCTGAAGTGAAGTCTTGCCCACTGAATTGCAAGTATGGAAGAGGTCAGGGTTCCCAATGCTGACATGATCTTCCTGATGGACGGAAGCTGACCAGACTGCAACAATTACACTACCAGCTTTTTCTCCTTTTCTTCTGAAAGAAAGATCTTTTGTTCCACTGAGTTGACACGGTGTACCAAGAACACCTCCTGCGAGGGAAGATGATTTGATTTCCAGAGGTTTAAAATCCATCGAGCTCTGACCAAGTTCTCCTGAAGCATTTCCCTGGTTTGAGCGAAAAACAGCAGATCGTCCAGATAAGTAATTACTGAGATTCCTTCTAGATGCAAAGGTGCCAATGCTTCGGCCATTACCTTCGTGAAAACTCCTGGGGCCAATAACAGGCCAAATGGGTGTCCTCTGAATTGCAGGTGTAACACCTTCTTCCCTACCTTCAACACCAACCTAATGTTTGGGACCTGGCAGCAATAGGTATGTGGAGGTAGGCATCCTGTAAGTCTATTGATGCTATGTAGCACCCTTGGTTCAGGATGTTTTTGAATGAGAAGGTGGAATCCATCCAAAATCTTCTGTACTCTACCGAGCAATTTAGCACCTTGAGATTTAGGATGAGAGGGAACTTTCCAGAGGATTTCTGAACGAGGAATACATGCGAGTAGAAACCCTGAAAGAACTCCCTTGTAGGGACCAGAACAATGACTCTGATCTCAGTTCCTGAATTAGGGACTTCATGGCAAGAGCCTTGGCTGGATCCCTTGGGTGTTTGTCACCAAAAATGTTCTTGAAGGTTCTTCCGTGAATTCGATAACATAACCCTGGGGGAGCATGTTGAAATTAAACTGGTTTGGTGTAATGCCTTCACTGTGGAAGAAACTCCTCCTCTGACTGGGAGGAAGGAGTCACTGCAACTTTCTGAAAGTCGCAGGAGGATTGAAGAGCACTCCACTCCTACCTCTGGGCTTTTGGAAAGACCATGGCTTCCTTTTATCTTGCGTTTTACCAACCTGCTGCCCTGAGGCCAAAAAAAAAAAAAAACGTGTCTGCATCTTCTTTTTCTTGACCGGAAACTATTTATCGGTTGTGCCGTCAAGAATGGATTCTAGTACTGAACTAAACAGCAAATCCCTTGCAAAGGGGATGCTACGCAGCCTGTTCATTGATGCTGCATCTCCAAGCCAGGTTTATTAGCCATAAGGCCCTCCTAGCAGAGTTAGCGCTGCGGACCTAGCCGACATACGTATGGACTCTGCTGAAGCATCTGTAATGTATGACACTGCTGCAGATAAGGTTGTAAAGGAGTCCAAAATCTCCTGTTTCGGGGAATACGCATTAATATGGAATTTTATCTGGTTAATCCAGTGATCCAAATTCCTAGCAACGGATGTTGTTGCCATTGCCGGCTTCAGATCATATCCGATTGCCAGGCACTTTTAAGGAGTAGGTCCATCCTCTTATCCCCGGGCTCCTTTAGCGTGCCCATATCTTCAAAAGCAGGGTCGGTTGACTTTGAAACGTGCGAGAAAGCGGAATCCGGTTTTGGGACCTCGTTCCAGATGGAGTCAGGATTTTCCTCAAACAGGAATCTTCTTTTGTGGGCGCGAGAAAATAATAGTTCTCTCCGGCCCCAGCCATTCTTTTTTAATCATGTCTGTCTGTGATTATTGAATGGACCGTAAAAGTGCAGCCTTTGGAGTCTCCTAGACCTGCGTACATTCGATCGTGCAGAGAGAGATCTTTCCCCTCCATCCCCAAGGTAGCGTGGATTACTTTCCGGAGTTGCCCTACGTCTACCAGGGACATCTTGTACTTAGAGGCGGCATCTGCCTCATTTTCCTCGTCCTCAGCATCTGTTCCCTCTTGAACAGGGGAAACAAGTTCTTCAGAAGTATCCTGGGAGGCCAGACCTCCCACCTGCATTAGATAAGCCTCCTGAGACTGATAACGGCTGCAGAGCCCTGGGTTCCCCTGAGGGTCCTGGCTATTCTCTGAGGTTTGACCTGAAAGGTGGCCCGGAGCTCATCCTTAATGGTTGTAATCAGATCGTCACAAATAGATGGATACTCCTCGACTGAACCCAAGATACAAATCCGCACAAAGAGGCTTTGTCCAGGATTCGCTTAACTTCTGTTTGCAAACAGGATACCTTCTCTTTGGTTGAAAACAGAGCTCTTAGCCTGGACAAACAGAAGAAGAAAAAAAAAAACAATAGAAACCACGCTGAAATGCTGCTGACAGAGCAGGCACAAATCTAAAAAAAAAACACCCAGGTGCACTAGGAAAGGACCTCTTACTTCCCTGTGCCCAAGCAAGCCCCACCACCACAACTAACCCTTGTGGAGTCCCCTACTGCTAGGCAAAAGTGCTAACCCTCTAGCCGCTGCACTGCCACATTCACCAGGTATAACTCCTTCCCAGGTGTTTTCTTTAGATGTCTGGGCTATGGGGTAGAGTGGCAAGATGGAACCTTTTCTTATGAAGAAAAACATCCAAGCCTGGCTAAATTTTGCAAAAACACATCTGAAGTCTCCGAAAAGCATGTGGGGAAATGTGTTAAGGTCTGATGAAACCAAGGTTGAACTTTTTGGCCATAATTCAAAAAGATATGTTTGGCGCAAAAACACTGCACATCACCAGAAGAACCATATCCAATGAAGTATGGTAGTGGCAGCATCATGCTTTGGGGTGTTTTTTCTTCAGCTGGAACAGGGGCCTTCGTCAAAAGGTAGATGGAATTATGAACAGTTCCAAAAACCAGTCAATATTGGCACAAAACCTTCAGGCTTCTGCTAGAAAGCTGAACATGAAGAGGATTCAGCCATGGTGTTACAAATGCTCCCGGAGTCGCACAGCTCACCTGGAATCTCCCACTGTGGCTGCTCCGGGACTACCTGTGTTGTAGGCCGTCCCTGCTGTTGCTCCAGTCTCTATGTAGGCACCCGCTTTGAGTATTACCTCTATAGGAGGCATGTCTGGTTCTGCTCCGCTTCCCCAGCGATTTGGGGGTGATCCAGTCCAATGCAGAGGGTTTCTCAACCAGGTTAAGATATACTTTGAGATGCTACCCCAGGCATTTCCCACAGACAGAAGCAAAGTAGGTTTTGTGATATCTTTGCTTTCTGAGAGAGCCTTGGCAAACCCTCTATGGGAAATGCAAAAACCTGTTGTCTTGAGTTACCCTGAGTTTGTGGCTTCTTTTAAAAGGGTATTTGACATTCCTGCATGCTCCGCTTTTGCTGCCAAGTGCCTCATGTCCAGAGTACGAGAACTGTTGCTGATTATGCCATTGAATTCCGTACTTTGGCAGAGGTTGCTTGGAACAATGAGGCCCTCGTGGCTGCTTTTTCTCATGGTCTCTCGGATACCATCAAGGATGAGATAGCAGCTAGAGATATACCCACTGAGCTGGAGAGGTTGATCATGTTTAACAGTCATTGACTCCAGACTCAGAGAAAGACTCCTTTAACCACTTGCCGACCGCCTAACACAGATATACTGCGGCAGAATGGCACGGGCAGGCAGAATCACGTACCCATACGTGATCTACCTCCCGCGGGCGGGGGGTCCAATCGGACCCCCCCCCCCCCGGTGCCAGCGGCGGTCAGCATTTGACTGGGAGCGTTGAGAGGCGAGGGGGAGACCATCCGATCGTGGCCCCCCCCTCGCGATCGCTCCCAGCCAATCGGAATCCTCCCCTGCCTGTGTGTAGTACACACAGGCAGAGGATGTGATGTCATCTCTCCTCGGCACGGCAGTTTCCGTTCCGGCGCCAAGGAGAGAAGACATGCGAGTGCACAACACACACACACACACACACACAGTAGAACATGCCAGGCACATAAAACACCCCCCCAATCACCCCTCCCTGTCACACTGACACCAAGCAGTATTTTTTTTTTTTTTTTTTGATTACTGCATGGTGTCAGTTTGTGACAGAAGTAGTAGGGCAGTGAGTATTAGCCCCCTGTAGGTCTAGGGTACCCCCCTAACCCCCCCTAATAAAGTTTTAACCCCTTGATCACCCCCTGTCACCAGTGTCACTAAGCGATCATTTTTCTGATCGCTGTATTAGTGTCGCTGGTGACGCTAGTTAGTGAGGTAAATATTGAGGTTCGCCGTCAGCGTTTTATAGCGACAGGGACCCCCATATACTATCTAATAAATGTTTTAACCCCTTGATTGCCCCTAGTTAACCCTTTCACCACTGATCACCGTATAACCGTTACGGTTGACGCTGGTTAGTTCGTTTATTTTTTATAGTGTCAGGGCACCCGCCGTTTATTACCGAATAAAGGTTTAGCCCCCTGATCGCCCGGCGGTGATATGCGTCGCCCCAGGCAGCGTCAGATTAGCGCCAGTACCGCTAACACCCACGCACGCAGCATACGCCTCCCTTAGTGGTATAGTATCTGAACGGATCAATATCTGATCAGGTCTATACTAGCGTCCCCAGCAGTTTAGGGTTCAAAAAAACGCAGTGTTAGCGGGATCAGCCCAGATCGATCACTGTCACTTACAAAACACTAAACGCATAACTGCAGCGTTTGCAGAGTCAGGCCTGATCCCTGCGATCGCTTACAGTTTTCTTGGTAGCGTTTTGGTGAACTGGCAAGCACCAGCCCCAGGCAGCGTCAGAATAGCGCCAGTACCGCTAACACCCACGCGCGCACACCTCCCTTAGTGGTATAGTATCTGAACGGATCAATATCTGATCCGATCAGATCTATACTAGCGTCCCCAGCAGTTTAGGGTTCCCACAAACGCAGTGTTAGCGGGATCAGCCCAGATACCTGCTAGCACCTGAGTTTTGCCCCTCCGCCCGGCCCAGCCCAGCCCACCCAAGTGCAGTATCGATCGATCACTGTCACTTACAAAACACTAAACGCATAACTGCAGCGTTCGCAGAGTCAGGCCTGATCCCTGTGATCGCTAATAGTTTTTTTTGTAGCGTTTTGGTGAACTGGCAAGCACCAGCGGCCTAGTACACCCCGGTCGTAGTCAAACCAGCACTGCAGTAACACTTGGTGACGTGGCGAGTCCCATAAGTGCAGTTCAAGCTGGTGAGGTGGCAAGCACAAGTAGTGTCCCGCTGCCACCAAAAAGACAAACACAGGCCCGTCGTGCCCATAATGCCCTTCCTGCTGCATTCGCCAATCCTAATTGGGAACCCACCGCTTCTGCAGCGCCCGTACTTCCCCCATTCACATCCCCAACCAAATGCAGTCGGCTGCATGAGAGGCATATTCTTTATGTCCTCCCGAGTACCCCTACCCAAACGAACCCCCCCAAAAAAGATGTGTCTGCAGCAAGGGCGGATATTGGCGTGACACCCGCTATTATTGTCCCTCCTGTCCTGACAATCCTGGTCTTTGCATTGGTGAATGTTTTGAACGCTACCATTCACTAGTTGAGTATTAGCATAGGGTACAGCATTGCACAGACTAGGACACACTTTCACAGGGTCTCCCAAGATGCCATCGCATTTTGAGAGACCCGAACCTGGAACCGGATATCGTTATAAAAGTTAGTTACAAAAAAAAGTGTAAAAAAAAAAAAAAAAAAAAAAAAAAAAAAAAAACATACAAAAATATAAAATAAAAAAAAATAGTCGTCGTTTTATTGTTCTCTCTCTCTATTCTCTCTATTGTTCTGCTCTTTTTTACTGTATTCTATTCTGCAATGTTTTATTATTATGTTTTATCATGTTTGCTTTTCAGGTATGCAATTTTTTATACTTTACCGTTTACTGTGCTTTATTGTTAACCATTTTTTTGTCTTCAGGTACGCCATTCACGACTTTGAATGGTTATACCAGAATGAGGTATCATCTTGGTATCATTCTTTTCAGCCAGCGGTCGGCTTTCATGTAAAAGCAATCCTAGCGGCTAATTAGCCTCTAGACTGCTTTTACAAGCAGTGGGAGGGAATGCCCCCCTCCCCCCCCCCCCCAACGTCTTCCGTGTTTTTCTCTGGCTCTCCTGTCTCAACAGGGAACCTGAAAATGCAGCCGGTGATTCAGCCAGCTGACCATAGAGCTGATCAGAGACCAGAGTGGCTCCAAACATCTCTATGGCCTAAGAAACCAGAAGCTACGAGCATTTTATGACTTAGATTTTGCCGGATGTAAACAGCGCCATTGGGAAAGCATTTTATCACACCGATCTTGGTGTGGTCAGATGCTTTGAGGGTAGAGGAGAAATCTAGGGTCTAATAGACCCCAATTTTTTCAAAAAAAAAGAGTACCTGTCACTACCCATTGCTATGATAGGGGATATTTACATTCCCTGAGAACAATAAAAATGATTAAAAAAAAATTTAGAATAATGAAAGGAACTGTTTAAAAATAAGAAAAAAAAAAAAAAATAAAAAAAAAAAAGCACCCCTGTCCCCCCTGCTCTCGCGCTAAGGCGAACGCAAGCGTCGGTCTGGCGTCAAATGTAAACAGCAATTGCACCATGCATGTGAGGTATCACCGCGAAGGTCAGATCGAGGGCAGTAATTTTAGCAGTAGACCTCCTCTGTAAATCTAAAGTGGTAACCTGTAAAGGCTTTTAAAGGCTTTTAAAAATGTATTTAGTTTGTCGCCACTGCACGTTTGTGCGCAATTGTAAAGCATGTCATGTTTGGTATCCATGTACTCGGCCTAAGATCATCTTTTTTATTTCATCAAACATTTGGGCAATATAGTGTGTTTTAGCGCATTAAAATTTAAAAAAAGTGTGTTTTTTCCCCCAAAAATGCGTTTGAAAAATCGCTGCGCAAATACTGTGTGAAAAAAAAAAAAATGAAACGCCCACCATTTTATCTGTAGGGCATTTGCTTTAAAAAAAATATACAATGTGTGGGGGTTCAAAGTAATTTTCTTGCAAAAAAAATAATTTTTTCATGTAATCAAAAAGTGTCAGAAAGGGCTTTGTCTTCAAGTGGTTAGAAGAGTGGGTGATGTGTGACATAAGCTTCTAAATGTTGTGCATAAAATGCCAGGATAGTTCAAACCCCCCCCCCCCCAAATGACCCCATTTTGGAAAGTAGACACCCCAAGCTATTTGCTGAGAGGCATGTCGAGTCCATGGAATATTTTATATTGTGACACAAGTTGCGGGAAAGATACAATTTTTTTTTTTGCGCAAAGTTGTCACTAAATGATATTTTGCTCAAACATGCCATGGGAATATGTGAAATTACACCCCAAAATACATTGTTGCTTCTACTGAGTACGGGGATACCACATGTGTGAGACTTTTTGGGAGCCTAGCCGCGTACGGGACCCCGAAAACCAAGCACCGCCTTCAGGCTTTCTAAGGCCGTAAATTTTTGATTTCACTCTTCACTGCCTATCACAGTTTCGGAGGCCATGGAATGCCCAGGTGGCAAAAAAAGCCCCCAAATGACCCCATTTTGGAAAGTAGACACCCCAAGATTTGCTGAGAGGTATAGTGAGTATTTTGCAGACCTAACTTTTTGTCACAAAGTTTTGAAAATTAAAAAAAGAAAAAAAAAATTCTCGTCTGTCTTTATTTTCAAAAACAAATGAGAGCTGCAAAATACTCACCATGTCTCTCAGCAAATAGCTTGGGGTGTCCATTTTCCAAAATGGGGTCATTTGGGGGGGGGGGTTTGTGCCACCTGGGCATTCCATGGCCTCCGAAACTGTGATAGGCAGTGAAGAGTGAAATCAAAAATTTACACCCTTAGAAATCCTGAAGGCGGTGATTGGTTTTCGGGGCCCCGTACGCGGCTGGGCTCCCAAAAAGTCCCACATATGTGGTATCCCCGTACTCAGGAGAAGTAGCTAAATGTATTTTGGGGTGCAATTCCACATATGCCTATGGCCTGTGTGAGCAATATATCATTTAGTGACAACTTTGTGCAAAAAAAAAAAAAAAAAAAAAAATTGTCACTTTCCCGCAACTTGTGTCAAAATATAAAACATTCCATGGACTCACCATGCCTCAAAGTAAATAGCTTGGGGTGTCTACTTTCCAAAATGGGATCATTTTGGGGGATTTTATGCCATCTGGGCATTTTATGGCCTTCAAAACTGTGATAGGTAGTGAGGAGTAAAATCAAAAATGTACGCCCTTAGAAATCCTGAAGGCAGTGATTGTTTTCGGGGCCCCGTACGCGGCTAGGCTCCCAAAAAGTCCCACACATGTGGTATCCCCATACTCAGGAGAAGCAGCTAAATGTATTTTGGGGTGCAATTCCACATATGCCCATGGCCTGTGTGAGCAATATATCATTTAGTGACAACTTTTTGTAATTTTTTTTTTTTTTTGTCATTATTCAATCACTTGGGACAAAAAAAAAAAGAATATTTAATGGGCTCAACATGCCTCTCAGCAATTTCCTTGGGGTGTCTACTTTCCAAAATGGGGTCATTTGGGGGGGGGGGGGGGTTGTACTGCCCTGCCATTTTAGCACCTCAAGAAATGACATAGGCAGTCATAAATTAAAGGCTGTGTAAATTCCAGAAAATGTACCCTAGTTTGTAGGCGCTATAACTTTTGCGCAAACCAATAAATATACACTTGACATTTTTTTTTACCAAAGACATGTGGCCGAATACATTTTGGCCTAAATGTATGACTAAAATTGAGTTTATTGGATTTTTTTTAGAACAAAAAGTAGAAAATATCATTTTTTTCAAAATTTTCGGTCTTTTTCCGTGTATAGCACAAAAAATAAAAAACGGCAGAGGTGATCAAATACCATCAAAAGAAAGCTCTATTTGTGGGAAGAAAAGGACGCAAATTTAGTTTGGGTACAGCATTGCATGACCGCGCAATTAGCAGTTAAAGCGACGCAGTGCCAAATTGTAAAAAGTGCTCTGGTCAGGAAGGGGGTAAATCCTTCCGGGGCTGAAGTGGTTAAGGAGCGCTTGAGGAAGCCTCCTGTACATTTGTCTCTGAACTTTGCAGTCCCACCCTTGCCTCCCGGTACCGAGTCAGTCTGAAGATGAACCCATGCACTTGGGCTTCACGAGTCTCTCTGTGGATGAGAGAACCCTTAGGAGGAGGGAGAGAGATTGTGCCTTTGTGGCCAGGCAGGTCACTTTTTGAAGACTTGTCCTACCAGTCCAGGGAATGCCCGAACCTTGAGGTCCTGTCATGGACAGACCTTAGGTGGCATTTCGTCCCCAGTTATCCAAAAAGGATAAGCCCCTGGTTTCGGTCACCCTTTCTTGGGCTGAGTCGTACGTTGAGATATAGGCTCTAATCGACTCTGGGGCTGCAGGCCTGTTCATTGATGCTGCCTTTGTATCGATGCACTCAATTTCACTGCAGCTGCGTGACAGAAGACCTCTACAGCCTGCCCATTCGACTCGTGAGACTGTTCCATTGTCCATGACCGTAGGGGCTCTTTACCATGAGATAATCCAATTCCAATTTCCTCACCTAAGTTCCCGCTGGTTATCCTTGGTTACAGAGGGACAACCCATCTTGATTGGCTCCATGCTGAGGTTCTCTCCTGGGTCGCCAAAATGCAGTAAGACATGCTTCCAGAAGGTAGCCAAGGTCCTGTGCACCTTTTCACTCTCCTCCCTGCCGGATGAGTACCGTGATTTTAGAGATGTCTTTGACAAAAGTCAAGCTGGTAGTTTGCCTCCACACCGGTCGTATGATTGCACATTTGACCTTCAACCAGGTGCCATACCCCCTCGTGGCCGGGTTTACCCTTTGTTGGTCTTGGAGGATAAGGCCATGAAGGAGTATGTTGCCGACGCACTCGACGCATCCGCAAATCCTCATCCCCTGCTGGTGCTGGTTTCTTATTTTGAAGAAGAGTGGTGAACTGAGACCTTGTATTGATTATAGGGGTCTCAATTGTTTCACAATGAAGAATGCCTATCCGATTCCGTTGATTAGTTATTTGACAGCCTCAAGGGAGCAACGGTTTTCACGAAGCTTGATTTGAGAGGGGCATACAATCTTGTGAGGATTAAGGAGGGCAACGAAGGGAAAACTGCGTTTAATACCAGAACAGGCCATTATGAGTACCTTGTAATACCTTTTGGCCTTTGAAACGCCCCGGCAGTTTTCCAGGAATTTATTAACTATGTCATGCGAGATTTGTTGTAGTTATGTGTGGTGGTTTATCTCAACGATATCCTCATATTTTCCAAGTTCCTGGAGAGCCACCACACAGATGTCTGTCCTGTGCTTCAGAAACTAAGAGAGAACAATCTATTGTAAATTGGAGAAGTGCAAATTCCATCATAAACAGGTTAAATTCCTGGGTTATGTCATTTCCACTGCTGGTTTTTCGATGGACCAAGAGAAACTTTCAGCAGTCCTACAGTGGCCTTGACCCGTGGGTTTATGTCCTCTGCAGCGTTTTCCTGGCTTTGCCAACTATTATCGGAAGTTTATTCGTAACTTTTCGTCTCCGGTCAAGCTCCTGACTCATATGACCAGAAAGGACTGTAACCCACAGAGTTGGTCTCCGGAGTCCATTAAGGCCTTTGAGAGTCTCAAGGCTGCCTTTGTTTCTGCTCCTGTGTTGGCACATCCTGATCCTACGTTACCTTTTATCCTTGAGATTGACGCTTCTGAGACTGAAGTTGGCGCCCTTCTGTCTCAACTTTCTACCTCAGAGCGCTATGCATCCTTGTGGCTACTTTTCCAAGAAATTGTCACCTGCGGAGTGCAGTTACGAGCTTGGTGAAGGAGAGCTGTTAGCAATCATTTTAGCCCTGAAAGAATGGAGACATCTCAAAAAGGTACCACTGTGCCGGTTCTCATTCTTACTGACCATGAGAATCTCACATTATTGTCTGAGGCTAAACGCCTCTCTTCCAGAAGGGCACGATGGGCTCTTTTCTTGTCTAGTTTCAATTACATGGTCTCATTCTTACTCGGTACCAAGAAAGGGCTGACGCTTTGCCTCTCTTTTTCTTCCATTTCTAAGATGGAGTCGGTTCCTATGATTCCTCCTGATCGTATTCTGGCTACGGTTCACACCAGTCTCACTTCTCCTTTGGGTGACAAAATTCTTGCTGCTCAGGTCCATGCTCCTCCTGAGAAACCTTGTGACCGCGGCTTTGTTCCAGAGAGTCTCCATACTGACATGCCATTCTCCCAAGGCTGCTGGCCATCCTGGGAAAAATCAACTCTTTTGGGCCATTTCCCAACAATTCTGGTGGCATAGTCTACGTGCTGATGTAACCTCCTTCATAGCGGCCTGTTCCGTGTGTGCTCAGAGTAAGACTCCACGACACCTTCCAGTGGGCCTCCTACAACCCATACCCAATGGAGAGAGGCCCTGGACTCACCTGTCTATGGATTTCATTGTGGAGTTACCCAACTCCCAGGGCAACACATTTATCCTTATGGTGGTTTTCAAAAATGAAGAACTGGATACATGAACAGCCGCAGATTAACACCTTCCCACCCATAGCAGATTGATGGCCAGGCGGTGGCTTTACTGTCCTGATTGAATGTCATTGGAGGAGACTAAAGTCTTAGCCAAAGGTTTAAAGTGATATTTAATCACTTCAGCCCCGGAAGATTTTACCCCCTTCCTGACCAGAGCACTTTTTGCGATTCAGCACTGCGTCGCTTTAACTGACAATTGTGCGACGTTGCACCCAAACAAAATTGACGTCCTTTTTTTGCCCACAAATAGAGCTTTCTTTTGGTGGGATTTGATCACCTCTGCGGTTTTTATTTGTTGCGCTATAAACAAAAAAAAGCATAAAATTAAAAAAACAAAAAAGCAATATTTTTTACTTTTTGCTATAATAAATATTCCCTCAAAATATATAACAATTTTGTTTCCTATGTATTCTACATATTTTTGGTACAAAAAAAAAAAAAAAAAAAAAAAAAAAAATCGCAATAAGCGTACATTGATTGGTTTGCGCAAAAGTTATAGCGTCTACAAAAATAGGGGGTAGGTTTATGGCATTCTTTTTTTTTTTTTTTACTAGTAATGGCGACAATCTGCGATTTTTATCAGGACTGACAGACAATTTTGACATTTTTGGGACCATTGGCATTTATACAGCGATCAGTGCTATAAAAATGCATGGAATACTGTAAAAATGTCACTGGTAGGGAAGGGGATAACACTAGGGGGCGATCAAGGGGTTTATCGTGTTCCCTAGTGTGTGTTCTAACTAAAGGGGGGAGGGGACTGTGTAGGGGAGATGACAGATCGCTGTTTATACTCTGTATGAACAGACGATCTGTCTCTTCTCCCCTCAGAGAACCAGAAGCTGTGCGTTTATACACACAGATCCCGGTTCTCTATGTGTCAGCAGCGATCGCGGGAGCCCAGCAGTGATTGTGACCGCCAGGCACTTGCATCGGCTCCGGGGGTGAGAAGCGGGCGCGTGCGCCCTTAGTGGCCACAGGGCGAAGCAACGTTACACAACGTCGTTTCGCCCAGCTGCGCCATTCTGCACAACTGCGGCGGCTGGTCGGCAAGTGGTTAAAAGGCGGACTAGGCAGAAATAACAAAACAAGCACAGCACTGCCCAGGGAGCTCCGTTCGTAACAAGCAGTACAAACATAAACAGGAGGGGTGGGTGCTGTGTCCATCAATGAACTCAGAGAAAGGGATTTTACGGTGAGTAGAAAAAAAAATCCCGTTTTCTTTCGTTCATTGATGGACACAGCATTTCTAATCTTGACCTTAGGGATATCCCAAAGCAGTGCCACAACGAGAGGTGGGAACATACCGTATATACTCGAGTATAAGTCAAATTTTTCAGCACATTTTTTTGTGCTGAAAGTGCCCCCCTCGACTTATACTCGAGTCAAGCACTTTTCTGCAGCAAAAAAAAATTCATTTTCCGAACCGACTTTGGGGCCCCGTATCTCAGGGTCACTTGGTGCTAGGAACCCCAAATTTGGTGTTCAAACCCAGTTGAACTGGTACCATAACAGATCCAAAGCTGAAGTTCCAAGCTCCAAGTGGCCCCGAGATACGGGGCCCCAAAATCGGTTCGGAAAATGTCATTCTCTGCTGCAGAAATGCTTGACATTTTCTGAACCGAATTTGGTGCCCCATATCTCAGGGCCACTTGGTGCTAGGAACCCCAAATTTAGTGTGCAAACCCAGTTGAACTGGTACCATAACATATCCAAAGCTGGGGTTCCTAGCACCAAGTGGCCCCGAGATACGGTGCTCCAAATCCAGTTCGGAAAATGTCATTTGCTGCAGAAAAGTGCTTGACATTTTCTGAACTGATATTTGGGGCCCTGTATCTCGGGGCCACTTGGTACTAGAAACCCCAGCTTTGAAAATTTTATGGTGCTAGTTCCACTGGGTTTGCACACCAAATTTAGGGTTCTTAGCACGAAGTAGCCCCGAGATACGGGGGCCCCAAAGTCGGTCAACTGTGTCCATCTGCAGCAATGTCATTTCGGGACCCTTTGGGTTCAGAGACCCCAAATTTTGGCTGCAGCTAGGGGGCATTTAGGAACCCTTAACTATCGAGTTTGAAGTTCAGGGGACCTATGGCTGCAAATGGGCACAGTGAGGCATGCAAAAGGGCACAGTGAGGCTGCAAATGGGCATTGTTGACCCTCTTTTCCACTTACAGTAGCTGTGCATTTCTCACCCTCGTCTTATACTCTGGTCAATAAGTTTTTCCCATTTTTTGTGGTAAATTAGGGCCTCGACTTATACTCGGATCGACTTATACTCGAGCATATACGGAAAACCAAGGAAAAATAAAATAACCTCCACCCAGAGACCCCCGTAAGGGGAGCCAAAACTTCTCAGACGGCCGTCTGCAAAACTTTGAGGCCGAAACACGTATCTGAAGATGCGACAGCATCCACCTTGTAAAATTTGGTGAAAGTGTGTACCGACGACCAGGTAGCCGCCTTAGATACTTGAGAAACAGACGCTTGATGCTGGAAGGCCCAGGAAGCACTACCCGCCATGGTAGAATGCACCATGACGGGAAAGGGGGGCACCCGTCCCTTAATTGGCATACGCCTGGACAATAATCTGTCTGATCCACAGAGAAATAGTGGCCAATGAAACCGCCAGGCCCTTCCTCGGACCAACCACAGTTACGAACAGTGAATCCGACTTACGAAAAGGAGCTGTAACCGACAGATACACATGGAGAGCCTGAACTACATCCAAAGCGACCTTCCTTGGAGTGAGACAGTCGAGGACACAAAGGAGGAAGCACAATGTCCTCATTCAGATGAAAAGGCAGATACCACCTTAGGGAGAAACGAGGGATGCAGACGCAGCACCGCCTTATCCTTGTGAAGAACCAAATAAGGAGAATTACCTGACAAGGCCACCAGCTCAGAAACTTGCCGAGTGGACGTAATAGCCACTGAAAAGACAACCTGAGAGAACGTGATTAAAGGGATCTCCATAATGTCTTCGAACTGCGGTTTCTGAAGTACTGAGATTACCAGGTTTAGATCCCACGGAGGCAGCGGTGGACGTACCATGGGAGCTACATGTCGAACCCCCTGAATAAAAGTACGCACCGAGTGGGCAGCCAAAGGTCGCTAAAAAAAAATAAATAAAAAGACAGCCAGAACCGATATTTGCCCCTTAAACGCGGATCCCCCCCCCACAGCCTCGCACGAGATGTAAGCCTTCCAGGTGCGATGATAAATTTTCCGTGAAGTGGACTTGCGTTGCCCTTAACACAGTGGAAATCGCAGAAGCCGACAACCCCCGGTCTTTCAGCACCTGGCTTTCAATAGCCAGGCCGTTAAAGCCAGAGTTGGTAAAGCAGGGTGGAATATGGGACCCTGGGAAAGGAGGTCCTCCTGCACCGGTAATAAATGTCACATCTGTGTTTGATCACTCACCTGGATCGTTCATTCATCAGGAAAGATCTGGGAGCATGCTCTGGACACCTGTAGGGGGACAGGAACGAGGAGGAAGTTCAACTAAGAATCTAATCTAAGTAACCAAGAACAAGAAGCCTTAGGGCACCCACTACAGGTCCCGCCTACTGACTGTCATACTGGATGGAGCTACCCTGTTAGCTTCTGGTCCTTACCTGAAAGCCGTGGTGTGTCGTTATCAGCCACTGAGTGTCAGGTCGCCATACAAGCTTACCAAAGCTTGCCGTCTGGTAGGCGTACAGTACAACGGTGGTGGATCTCCTCACATATTGGTGTCTGATCGATTAATGTCACCTTTATTTGTTCTGAACACTTTTGGATGGTTTTATTCAGACTTTTCATTATTACATCCACATTCCCTATTGTTGGGACTATTTTTTACCACCCTTTGTTTTTTGGCACTCATATTGTTTATTTTGTATATCTCTTTGGGTCCATCACGGATCCTCTGACTATTTACTCACATATTTTGATATAGGTTATTCACTTTTTGTAGCGCTGCTCACGTTTTTTATATTACCATCCGTACCATGTCGGCGTACCATGGACGCTGAGGCCAATCCGGAACAATCAGATTTACCGGAATTCCCTCGGCCTCTACCCTGCGTAGCAGACGAGGAAGGAGTTTGAGAGGGAAGGCATAAATGAGCCGATAGACGCGCTGGCGGCACTGACGCCTCTAGCAAGGGATCCCTTGTTCTAGCCACAAATCTCTGCACCTTCCGATTGAGACAAGAAGCCAGAAGATCCACGTCCGGCATGCCCCACCGCAGTCAAATGAGATGAAAAACTTCAGGATGCAGTGACCATTCCCCCTGTTCCAGCAACGGACGGCTGAGGTAACCCGCTTGCCAGTTTTCTAGGCTCGGAATGTAAACTGCTGACAGAGCAGGCACGTGAAGTTCTGCCCACCGCAGAATGTGAGAGACCTCCAGCGCTGCTGCCGAGCTCCTTGTCTATCCTTTGGTGGTTGACGTAAGCCACTGCTGTGGCATTGTCCGACTGGATCCTGACCTGACTGTGCAGCCACTGCGTCCAAATGGAGAGGCATAACCGGATCGCCCGCAACTCCAGCACGTTGATCGATAGGCGGGATTCTTCCTCTGGCGTCCAGCAGCCCTGGGCCGACTAAAGGCCCAGAACCACCCCCCCCGCGCGCAAACCGGTCAGGCTGGCATCTGTCGTGATCACCGTCCAATGGAGAGGAAGAAATGACTTCCCGGATCGTAGAACCGGGAACTGAAGCCGAAGGAGCAAGGTCCTGGCCAGATGGCCAACCCAGATCTGACAATCCAGAGAGGCCGGAGACTTGTCCCATTTGGACAAGATCTCCCTCTGCAAGCCCCGAGTGTGAAACTGCACATACGTAACCACCTCGAAGGTGGATACCATAAGTCCAAGAACCCGCATGCAAACACGCAGTGACAACCAGCTGCGGGACAGCAGGGACCGCACAGCGGTCTGCAGTTTGGTCGGAAGAAAAACCTTCACGTGCAGAGTCCAGAATCAACCCAAAGTACTCCAGGCGTTGGGTTGGGAGCAACACGGACTTCTGGAGATTCAACACCCAGCTGAACTCTTGTAAGGTCTGCATGGCGATTGCCACGTCTCTCAGTTCTGAGGCTGAGGCCGCTCTCAGGAGACCGTTCAGGTAACTCACGACCGTGATCCCCCGCTGTCTCAGTAATGCCAGAACTGGTGCCGACGCCAGCCCAAAAGGGAAGTGCCACAAATTGATAGTGCTCGTCCCCGACCGCAAAAACGCAGAAACCGCTGGTGCCCGACACAGATGGGGACATGCAAGTACGCGTCCTTGATGTCCAGGGAGGCCAGGAAATCCCCTTGATGAAGCGCGGCCACCACTGAATGAACAGACTCCACCCTGAACCTCACAAAACAATTGAGGGCCTTGAGGTCCAGGATCAGACGAACCCCCCACCTTCTTAGGTACTACGAATAGATTGGAGTATAACCCCCAAAACCTTTCTGAAGCTGGTACAGGAACTATTACCCCCCCGAAGAAGCAAGTCCTGTACCGCCCCAAACAAGGCCTTCCGACGAGACGAGAGAAGATGAAGATTGGAGGGAAAAAAACCTGTCTGGCGGACAGGAAAGAAACTATCCTGTATATCGGACAAAATTCGTTTGCAGACTCACTGGTCGAAAATAAGAGAAAAGTTTACTGGTCTGTAAACCACCGAAGGCGACCCCCCCACCCGCAAGTCGGGCGGGGGTAAACCTTCATGCGGAAGAGAGGACTTGTCCGCGGGCTTGTTTGACTTGCAATGCCAAGGGCGCTTTTGCCCATCCGTGGGAGTCTTGATGGGCTGGGAACACTTGCCCGCAGAACAGGGACGAAAAAGACGCTTGTGAGCGGAAAAGGAGGGACCCTGCCTACGAAGGGGCTCCTTGCCTTCTTTGGACTGTGGGAAAAAACTACTTTTCCCCCCAGCAATGTCCTTAATAATGTCGTCCAGCGAGACTCCAAATAGCCTCCCACCCTGGAAAGGCAAATCCGCCAAAGCCTTCTTAGACATCTGGTCCGCCGACCAGCATTTGAGCCAAAGCAGCCGGCGAAGAACCACGGCCGACACAGAAACCTTAGAAAGTAAAGGGGCCGCGTACAGGGCCGCATCACAGACATTCTGAAGTCCCTGCACTAACTGGTCTGCCAGTTCCACACAGACTGGAGACGATTGCTCATTATTCAACTCTCGGTGTAATAGCTTAGTCCGTTCACCAGAGCCGTGGCTAGCACCGGACAAATAGCCGACCCCGCCATAGCAAACAGATCGCGCAATCGCCTCAGCCTACCTGTCAGCAGGATCTTTGAAAGAAGGGAACCCCTCCACAGGAATCATGGTCACCTTATTTAACCTGGACACTGGAGGATCAACGACCGGAGGGGAAGCCCATTTCTTCAACAAACTCTCTTCAAAGGGGTAACACACCGAAAAACGCCTCGAAACTGAAAAGGACCGCTGCGGTCGTTCACAATCCTTGTAAATTAACTTATCAAAATAAGAAAGGTAAGGAAACACCTTAGCGGTGCGGACCGGCTTGTGCGACCCAAAAGGGACCAATACTTCTGCAGATGCCCCTACCGGATCCTCAATTTTCAAAGTATCGCGCACTGCCCTAATGAGAGCACTCACCAGTGCTTTCTCATGCGCCACAACAGACGCGGAGGACTCCTCCTCGCTGTCCGAAGGATCAGGAGCCGCATCATCCAAACCCTCCAGGCAGAGGCCGCCTGCCACGGCGGAGCCCGAGTCAAGATCAGAGTCCTCCCCAGAAGATGGAGGGGAAGGGGACGTTTCTTACCCGCCTTATGCCCGCACGCCACCTCAACCCGGGAGTTAGGATTCCAGGACTGCCGACAAAGCATCCAGGGGCACCGTACACACAGAGGGGCCAGCTGCTGTCACGGGGGTGTTGGGGGGGCACCTGCTTCAGATGCCATAGCGTCCCACATTCGACCAGACACTACCAGAAACCGAACGCCCACTAGGCAGAGAGAAAGGCAGGCCACCCTCCTAGCTGTCGCAGACTGGGGGACCCCCAGTAGTACTCACCACCCTGACGAGCAGTGCTGTACTGTCTGTCCTCTGCAGATGGGACAACCATGGGGAAATCCGCGCTCTTGCCTGGCTTTAAATACAGGGACTAGCGCTAGAGAACCAGCCAAGAACTTCCTACGAGGCTACAAGAAAATGGCCGCGCTACTGCAAATAGAGCCAGAGTGCCCTGAGACCACAGGAAAATGGCCGCTGACCACGAGAAAATGGCTACCGGTCAAGCTTCAGCAAATAGAGCCCGAGTGCCCCGAGATCACAGGAAAATGGCCGCCGACTATGAAAGCATGAGGAGACATGAGAAGACAGACGCCAGCCACATGAACCACATGCAGAGACCGCCTAGAGGGGACCCCAACCCAGGTAACCCAGTGGTGTAGCCGAGGGGTGGGGGGAAGGGAGAGGGGGAGGGAAGAAAATACTCCCAAAACCAAGCACCCCAGGGAGTACCCAGCTGCTCCGCCGTGCCTGGACCGGGCCGGTGGAGCTCATACTTAAGTGTCCAGCAGGGATTGCGGGTCTCACTCCCCGGACAGGTCCACTTCCCGCCTAGATGGAGTGGCTGTCGACCATGGCAACGCTGTGACCCAGACGTAAGGTGCCTGGTCATGTGTGTCCCTGCAAGGCGTCTTAGCCCGCTGGCCACCCCAGTGCAGATTGGGGCTTGTCGCGGCCGATCCAGTGCCGAGCTCGGGTCTGCGCGCACTCGGTGGCCAGGCTGGGGAGACTACCAGGATCTATAATATCCAGCCTGTTACCCAGCCCAGCGGTTGATTGCAGGTTCTTAAATAAAATGAAAATAAACCAAAAAAGGACCACAGGTCCCAGCAGGGAGCTAGGTCCTTCTAGACCAGGCAGAAAAAAAAAAACTGAGCTGCCTGTAGCAGAGTGGGGTGTTACTACCAATAGGGACCGACCCTAGGCGGTGCTGTGCTTGTTTGGTTATTTCTGCCTAGTCCTACTCCTAAAAAGGTGGTGATATAACCCTAAGGTCAAGATTAGAAGTGCTGTGTCCGTCAATAAACGAAAGAATAAAAAAACCCACACCCCACAATCATGTTATACTCACCTGCTCTGTGCAGTGGTTTTGCACGGAGCAGCCCCGATTCTCTTCTCGGGTCCCTCGCCAGTGCTCTTGGCCACTCCCTCCTGTCGAGTGCCCAAGAGCAAGCAACTTGCAATGGAGGTACTCAAGCAGGCTTGTTTGCCAGCCATGGCTCTGCGTGTCCATTTACAGAGCTGTGACTCAGCCCTGCCCCCTTTCTCTCCTCATTGGCTCAGTGGCTGTGATCGACAGCAGCAGGATGTCTCATCCAATGAGGAGGGAGAGAGTCCCCGGAAAGCCAAGGCCCTTGTGCACATTGTTGGATCGAGATGGGGCTCAGGAAAGTATTTGGGGGGGGGGGGGGGGGCGCGCTACACAGGAGATTTAACTTAATGCCTTTAGAACCACTTTACGTTTTTGCTCAGATTAGGATGTAGATACATTTGAAGTTATAACGGACCTATAATTATTCACAAGAAAATTATTCTTGAGAAACGGAGTCAGTCTTACCAGTAACTCTGTTTTCAGTAGTCTTCCAGGGCAGCCCTGGAAGCTGCCCTGGAGGCAAGGAGATGGAGCTCCTCCTCCTACACAGGAAATACATTGCCATTCAATCCTTTTTAAGGCGGTCCCTCTGGTCCCTGGTCAGTCATCCAAGAGAACCGAAGGCCAGAATATGAAAGACATAAAACACAACACAACCCCACAAGGTTAAAACATTAGGGTGGGAGCGTGCTGTACTGGAAGACTACATTTTTCCCCCAGTTGTCTTCCAGGTCAGCCCTTGAGAGGATAACCAAGTACTCATCTGACTAGGGTGGGACAATGGCTTCGAGGATCCAGTCTAATGTTTAACAAAAGGTAAAAAATCTTGACCAAGTTGCTGCCTGCAAATTTGCTCCGGGGTGGCCCCAGCCTTCTCCACCCACAAGGCTGCTGAAGCCCTTGTAGAATGAGCCCTTACATTTTTTGGCGGTGTTACTTGCATAAGTATAGCTGACTTGATCCAACTGGCTAGCGTTTTCTTGGACGCTTGTTTACCTTTTGTTTTTCCAGCGTACAGGACAAATAGAGCGTCTGATGCTCTGAACTCATTTGTGACTTCAAGGTACTGCAGTAGGCATCTTCTAACATCTAGAAGGCTTAGTTCTTGTTCTTTACTATTAGTTGGTGAACTACAATGAAGGTGGTATTATATCATGAGATTTGTGGAAAGTTGACGTCACTTTCGGTGTAAATCCCGGATCCATTTGAAGAACGATTCTGTCATCAAATTCTGAGAAAAGGCTCTGACAGACTGCCTGAAGTTCTATCCTAGGTGCTGTGATAGCCACAAGGAAGACAGTTTTGAGTGTCAGCAGGAGTAGAGGCTCAAAGGGGACTTTGATGATCCCCCTCAGTACCACCGACAGATCCCATGTGGGCAGGGCCGTCTTTAATATTGATTGGACCCTGGGCAAAACTTTTCTTGGGGGGGGGGGGGGCCCCGATGCAGTTTCGCTCTCCACCTGCTCTGAGACATACAATAAATAGCAGCTGGACTCAATATCAGTTTACTGAATCTGATCAGGCAGCTATTGCGATTGGTTGCCAGAAGTTACAGTGTATCATTACCGCTCACTGACTGGTTGCTAGAGGTTACAGCACACATTATGGCTCACTGATTAGTTGCTAGAGGTTACAGTACATGATTTATGCTCGTTGATTGGCTGCTAGAGATTACTGTGGATATGACCTCAGGGGGGCATGATATACAAATTAATGCCGCCGGCCGCTGCTGTTTACATATGAATGCTGCCGAAATTTTAATATGAATGCCGGTAATTTACATGTAAACACGTGGTCTGCAGGTGAGTCATCTGTACACAACAAAAGGGCAGAGCTAGACAGCATTAGTATCAGCACTTCACACTGAGATATTTGGACACAGCACAGGACTAAAACCTCAAGGGACAAGGGAATTTAAACCAGGATAGTTGGCAAGTATGAGGCAGCAGCTTTGGGCCCCACAACAATGACAGGGCCCTGGGCAGCTGCCCCTTTTGCCCTGCCTTAAAAACGGCCCTGCATGTGGGACATTTTTGTGTCTTGCATGGTCTATACTTAGCCAACACTCTGCAAAAACTGGAGACCAACGGGTCTTCTTGTAGTGTCCGTTCTAGATACACAAAATGCTATCTGAACCTTCAGCATACTGATCGCTAGACCTTTATCAGCACCCTGCTGTAGGAATTCTAAGATAGTTGGTATTTCCTTCTGCCCATTGACAGATCTGGTTGGAGATGTGGATTAAGGAGGGGCTCCTTGTGCCCCAGTTTGTTGACATAGGCTACTGCAGTGGTGATGTCCAACAGGATTAAGGTGTGTGACAACTTCTTAGCTGGTCTTGGAGGTGTTCTATGGCTTTGGCTATTGCTATAAACTCCCCCCAGTTTGAAGACGCCTGGGCTTCTTCTGGGGACCACTTCCCCTGAACAGGCTGAGCTGCTAGGTGGGTTCCCCATCACCAACTGCTCGCGTCCATGAGGTTGGGAAAGACCATGCCAGTCCCTGTTTCAGAATGGTGTGGTCCCTCCACCACCAGAGTGACCTCTTCACAGAAGTTGGAAGTAAGCGTTCTGTCTAGATCAGGGGTCTCAGACTGGCGGCCCTCCAGCTGTTGCGGAACTACAAGTCCCATGAGGCATTGCAAGGCTGACAGTTACAAGCATGACTCCCACAGGCTAAGGCATGATGGGACTTGTAGTTCCGCAACAGCTGGAGGGCCACCGGTTTGAGACCCCTGGTCTAGATCCTCTTGTTGCTCTTTTAGGAGAAAGGTTTGTATAGGCCTCAGATGATACTTGGACCATTGAACCGCAGGCATCATTGAGGTCAATATAGGAGGGATTTTTTTTCCCAGAGGCTACAGAGGGAGACCACCAGCACCGAGGGGAGGAAATGGACCGTACATACCACAAAGAGGGTGGAAACCCTTCCGGCACCCACCAAGGAATCAACGGCAAAGGGGACCCTCAACAATATGGAGGACAACATGGATGGAATCCAAGAGAGACCAGACACGCAGTAGTAAGAAGGAACAATGGGGAACAAGAAGAAAACCAATGGGAGGAGAGACCAAACCTACAGACCCCAACGATGGGCAAGAGAAAACTGACTAGGTTAAAGAGGGGGTATCTTTAACCTAAGCAAAGCAGTTTTCAAGGAAGAGGAACTTGATTTGGGACTAAAGTATGCTCCAGATAAAGATCTGGACAAATTTGAGGCCTACGTAGATTTGCAGAAAATCGTGAGAAAAATGAACATAAAAAAAAAAAATTTTGCCTCAAAAGGAAACACACACAGTCAAAACACAAAGGCCATCTCCCATTTTAAACATTCTAACTTAAGGAACAATTCCATAATTAACCCAAAGATGCAACATAATGAAGCTGATTAGTCTTCAAAAAAAATGGTAGAAAGGGATAAGAAAATTAAAGGTGAGCAAAATCAAAAAGAATCAATATTTGGAACCCCAATAAAGAAACCGAAAAGAGAAAAGAAAAGAAATAATCATACGCCCGGCCGATAAAGGCGGAGGTTTAGTTATATTAAACAAAAGCGACTATGAAATAGAGATGAATAAATTGTTGAAGACACCAAATACGTACAAGAAACTCAAAGGGTTTCCAAAAAGGAGAATATGAGAAGAAACTTAAATCATTTGTAAAACGTGGAAAAGAAAGGGGAATTCTGACAAAATATGCCCCTAGTGTAGCAAATTTGTTCTTAAATCGTTGGGAAGAGGAGCAAAAATACAGTGTGCAAAGAGAGAATTTGAAAATGTACCACAGATAAATAGAAGACATCGCCATAATATGGAGGGACACAGAGGAAGAATTACAATTTTTTTTTCGACAAAATAAACCAAAACATCTATGGTACTACTTTTTCAGGAAACTTGAGTAGTATCTCGATTTGCAAGTATATAAAAATAATGGCTATTTAAAACACAAGGACGATCTTCAAGACCACGGATAGAAACGGATATATCCCAACCAACAGCTGTCACCATCCACAGTGTATTGGTAATATACCAAAAGGACAACTAATGCACTTATATAGAAATTGCAGCAATCCCACCGATTATTAAGATCAAACAATAATCAACAGATCCGTGGAAAAATGGCATAACAAAAAAGAACTAGTAGCATTAACCACTTGCCGACCGCCTCACACCTATATACGTGAGCAGAATGGCACGGGCAGGCAAAATCACGTACCTGGTACGTGATTTGCCTTCCCGCGGGCGGGGGGTCCGATCGGACCCCCCCCCCCCCCCGCTGCCAGCTGCGGTCGGCATTTGGCTGGGAGAGTTGAGAGACGAGGGGGAGGCCATCCGATCGTGGCCCCCCCGCTCGCGATCGCTCCCAGCCAATGAGAAACATCCTCTGCCTCTGTATAGTACACAGAGGCAGAGGATGTGATGTCATCTCTCCTCGGCTCGGGAGTTTCCGTTCCGGCCCGAGGAGAGAAGACATGTAAGTAAGTGCACAACACACACACAACACAGTAGAACATGCCAGGCACACTAAACACCCCGATCCCCCCCCAATCACCCCCCCCCCTGTCACAAACTGACACCAAGCAGGTTTTTTTTTTTCTGATTGCCGCATAGTGTCAGTTTGCGACAGTTACAGTGTTAGGACAATTAGGGTTAGCCCCCTGTAGGTCTAGGGTACCCCCCTAACCCCCCCTAATAAAGTTTTAACTCCTTGATCACCCCCCGTCACCAGTGTCACTAAGCGATCATTTTTCTGATCGCTGTATTAGTGTCGCTGGTGACGCTAGTTAGTGAGGTAAATATTTAGGTTCGCCGTCAGCGTTTTATAGCGACAGGGACCCCCATATACTATCTAATAAATGTTTTAACCCCTTGATTGCCCCCTAGTTAACCCTTTCACCACTGATCACCGTATAACTGTTACGGGTGACGCTGGTTAGTTCGTTTATTTTTTATAGTGTCAGGGCACCCGCCGTTTATTACCGAATAAAGGTTTAGCCCCCTGATCGCCCGGCGGTGATATGCGTCGCCCCAGGCAGCGTCAGATTAGCGCCAGTACCGCTAACACCCACGCACGCTGCATACGCCTCCCTTAGTGGTATAGTATCTGAACGCATCAATATCTGATCCGATCAGATCTATACTAGCGTCCCCAGCAGTTTAGGGTTCCCAAAAACGCAGTGTTAGCGGGATCAGCCCAGATACCTGCTAGCACCTGCGTTTTGCCCCTCCGCCCGGCCCAGCCCAGCCCACCCAAGTGCAGTATCGATCGATCACTGACACTTACAAAACACTAAACGCATAACTGCAGCGTTCGCAGTCAGGCCTGATCCCTGCGATCGCTAACAGTTTTTTTGGTAGCGTTTTGGTGAACTGGTAAGCACCAGCCCCAGGCAGCGTCAGGTTAGCGCCAGTACCGCTAACACCCACGCACGCACCGTACACCTCCCTTAGTGGTATAGTATCTGAACGGATCAATATCTGATCCAATCAGATCTATACTAGCGTCCCCAGCAGTTTAGGGTTCCCAAAAACGCAGTGTTAGCGGGATCAGCCCAGATACCTGCTAGCACCTGCGTTTTGCCCCTCCGCCTGGCCCAGCCCACCCAAGTGCAGTATCGATCGATCACTGACACTTACAGAACACTAAACGCATAACTGCAGCGTTCGCAGAGTCAGGCCTGATCCCTGCGATCGCTAACAGTTTTTTTGGTAGCGTTTTGGTGAACTGGCAAGCGCCAGCGGCCTAGTACACCCCGGTCGTAGTCAAACCAGCACTGCAGTAACACTTGGTGACGTGGCGAGTCCCATAAGTGCAGTTCAAGCTGGTGAGGTGGCAAGCACAAGTAGTGTCCCGCTGCCACCAAAAAGACAAACACAGGCCCGTCGTGCCCATAGTGCCCTTCCTACTGCATTCGCCAATCCTAATTGGGAACCCACCGCTTCTGCAGCGCCCGTACTTCCCCCATTCACATCCCCAACCAAATGCAGTTGGCTGCATGAGAGGCATTTTTATGTCCTCCCGAGTACCCCTACCCAACAAACCCCCCCAAAAAGATGTTGTGTCTGCAGCAAGCGCGGATATAGGCGTGACACCCGCTATTATTGTCCCTCCTGTCCTGACAATCCTGGTCTTTGCATTGGTGAATGTTTTGAACGCTACCATTCACTAGTTGAGTATTCGCATATGGGTACAGCATTGCACAGACTAGGCACACTTTCACAGGGTCTCCCAAGATGCCATCGCATTTTGAGAGACCCGAACCTGGAACCGGTTACAGTTATAAAAGTTACAAGTTTGCAAAAAAAACAAAACAAAAATAAAAAAAAATATAGTTGTTTTATTCTCTCTCTCTATTCTCTCTATTGTTCTGCTCTTTTTTACTGTATTCTATTCTGCAATATTTTATTGTTATTATGTTTTATCATGTTTGCTTTTCAGGTATGCAATTTTTTATACTTTACCGTTTACTGTGCTTTATTGTTAACCATTTTTTGGTCTTCAGGTACACCATTCACGACTTTGAGTGGTTATACCAGAATGATGCCTGCAGGTTTAGGTATCATCTTGGTATCATTCTTTTCAGCCAGCGGTCGGCTTTCATGTAAAAGCAATCCTAGCGGCTAATTAGCCTCTAGACTGCTTTTACAAGCAGTGGGAGGGAATGCCCCCCCGCCCCACCGTCTTCCGTGTTTTTCTCTGGCTCTCCTGTCTTAACAGGGAACCTGAGAATGCAGCCGGTGATTCAGCCAGCTGACCATAGAGCTGATCAGAGACCAGAGTGGCTCCAAACATCTCTATGGCCTAAGAAACCGGAAGCTACGAGCATTTTAGGACTTAGATTTCGCCGGATGTAAACAGCGCCATTGGGAAATTGGGGAAGCATTTTTTCACACCGATCTTGGTGTGGTCAGATGCTTTGAGGGCAGAGGAGAGATCTAGGGTCTAATAGACCCCAATTTTTTCAAAAAAGAGTACCTGTCACTACCTATTGCTATCATAGGGGATATTTACATTCCCTGAGATAACAATAAAAATTATTTAAAAAAAAAAAAAAAAAATGAAAGGAACAGTTTAAAAATAAGAAAAAAGCAAAAAAATAAGAAAAAAGCACCCCTGTCCCCCCTGCTCTCGCGCTAAGGCGAACGCAAGCGTCGGTCTGGCGTCAAATGTAAACAGCAATTGCACCATGCATGTGAGGTATCACCGCGAAGGTCAGATCGAGGGCAGTATTTTTAGCAGTAGACCTCCTCTGTAAATCTAAAGTGGTAACCTGTAAAGGCTTTTAAAGGCTTTTAAAAATGTATTAATTTTGTTGCCACTGCACGTTTGTGCGCAATTTTAAAGCATGTCATGTTTGGTATCCATGTACTCGGCTTAAGATCATCTTTTTTATTCCATCAAACATTTGGGCAATATAGTGTGTTTTAGTGCATTAAAATTTAAAAAAAGTGTGTTTTTTCCACAAAAAATGCGTTTGAAAAATCGCTGCGCAAATACCGTGTGAAAAAAAAAAATGAAACACTCACCATTTTAATCTGTAGGGCATTTGCTTTAAAAAAATATATAATGTTTGGGTGTTCAAAGTAATTTTCTTGCAAAAAAAAATAATTTTTTCACGTAATCAAAAAGTGTCAGAAAGGGTTTTGCCTTCAAGTGGTTAGAAGAGTGGGTGATGTGTGACATAAGCTTCTAAATGTTGTGCATAAAATGCCAAGACAGTTCAAACCCCCCCAAATGACCCCATTTTGGAAAGTAGACACCCCAAGCTATTTGCTGAGAGGCATGTCGAGTCCATGGAATATTTTATATTGTGACACAAGTTGCGGGAAAGAGACAATTTTTTTTTTTTTTTTTTGCACAAAGTTGTCACTAAATGATATATTGCTCAAACATGCCATGGGGATATGTGAAATTACACCCCAAAATACATTCTGCTGCTTCTCCTGAGTACGGGGATACCACGTGTGGGACTTTTTGGGAGCCTAGCTGCGCACGGGACCCCGAAAACCAAGCACCGCCTTCAGGCTTTCTAAGGGCGTAAATTTTTGATTTCACTCTTCACTGCCTATCACAGTTTCGGAGGCCATGGAATGCCCAGGTGGCACAAAACCCCCCAAAATGACCCCATTTTGGAAAGTAGACACCCCAAGCTATTTGCTGAGAGGTATAGTGAGTATTTTGCAGACCTCACTTTTTGTCACAAAGTTTTGAAAATTGAAAAAAAAAATTTTTTTTTCTGGTCTTTCTTCATTTTCAAAAACAAATGAGCTGCAAAATACTCACCATGCCTCTCAGCAAATAGCTTGGGGTGTCTACTTTCCAAAATGGGGTCATTTGGGGGGGTTTGTGCCATCTTGGCATTTTATGGCCTTCAAAACTGATAGGTAGTGAGGCGTGAAATCAAAAATTTATGCCCTTAGAAATCCTGAAGGCGGTGCTTGGTTTTTGGGGCCCCGTACGCGGCTAGGCTCCCAAAAAGTCCCACACATGTGGTATCCCCATACTCAGGAGAAGCAGCTGAATGTATTTTGGGGTGCAATTCCACATATGCCCATGGCCTGTGTGAGCAATATATCATTTAGTGACAACTTTTTGTAATTTTTTTTTTTTGTCATTATTCAATCACTTGGGACAAAAAAATAAATATTCAATGGGTTCAACATGCCTCTCAGCAATTTCCTTGGGGTGTCTACTTTCCAAAATGGGGTCATTTGGGGGGGTTTTGTACTGCCCTCCCATTTTAGCACCTCAAGAAATGACATAGGCAGTCATAAACTAAAAGCTGTGTAAATTACAGAAAATGTACCCTAGTTTGTAGACGCTATAACTTTTGCGCAAACCAATAAATATACGCTTATTGACATTTTTTTTACCAAAGACATGTGGCCGAATACATTTTGGCCTAAATGTATGACTAAAATTTAGTTTATTGGATTTTTTTTTATAACAAAAAGTAGAAAATATCATTTTTTTTCAAAATTTTCGGTCTTTTTCCGTTTATAGCGCAAAAAATAAAAAAACGGCAGAGGTGATCAAATACCATCAAAAGAAAGCTCTATTTGTGGGAAGAAAAGGACGCAAATTTCATTTGGGTACAGCATTGTATGACCGCGCAATTAGCAGTTAAAGCGACGCAGTGCCGAATTGTAAAAAGTGCTCTGGTCAGGAAGGGGGTAAAATCTTCCGGGGCTGAAGTGGTTAAAAGAAAAAGTGAAAAAAAAAAAAAAATGGACAAAAGAAAAAACAAAAACAAAAACACAAGTACCATGATATGGCCTTTTTGACAGGATTTAATGAGGCAGCATAAGAGGCCTTGGAGACAATTATATAAAAAAAAAAAACACTGGTCAATTCTGCAATCCGGCAAAATCCTGAGTTCCATACTACCTGTCAAAACCAATTTCATCTATAGAAAAGCGCCATCTTTAACCACTTCAGCCCTGGAAGGTTTTACCCCCTTCCTGACCAGAGCACTTTTTACAATTTGGCATTGCGCCGATTTAACTGCTAATTGCGCGGTCATGCAATGTTGTACCCAAACAAAATTTGCGTCCTTTTTTTCCCCACAAATAGAGCTTTCTTTTTTTTTTTGATCACCTCTGCGGTTTTTATTTTTTGCACTATAAATGGAAAATTGACTCCGAAAATGTGATAGGCAGTGAGGAGTGAAATCAAAAATTTACACCCTTAGAAACCCTGAAGGTGGTGCTTGGTTTTCGGGGCCCCGTACGCGGCTAGGCTCCCAAACAGTCTCACACATGTGGTATCCCTGTACTCAGAAGCAACAGAATGTATTTTGGGGTGTAATTTCACATATGCAATATATCATTTAGTGACAACTTTAGAAAAAAAAAAAAAAAAAAAAAACTTTTCTCGCAACTTGTGTCACAATATAAAATATTCCATAGACTCGACATGCCTCTCAGCAAATAGCTTGGGGTGTCTACTTTCCAAAATGGGGTCATTGGGGGGGGGGGGGGGGTTGCACTGTCCTGGCATTTTATGCCCAACATTTAGAAGCTTATGCCACACATCACCTACGCCTCTAACCACTTGAAGACAAAGCCCTTTCTGACACTTTGTTTACATGAAAAAAATTTTTTTGAACCCCCAAACATATATTTTTTAAAGAAAAGGCCCTACAGATTAAAATGGTGGATGCTTAATTTTTTTCCCCACACAGTATTTGCGTAGCGATTTTTCAAACGCATTTTTTGGGTAAAAACACACTTTAATTTTATTGCACTAAAACACACTATATTGACCAAATGTTTGATGAAACAAAAAAGATGATCTTAGGCCGAGTACATGGATACCAAACACGACATGCTTTAAAATTGCGCACAAAACGTGCAGTGGCGACAAACTACATACATTTTTAAAAGCCTTTACAGGTTACCACTTTAGATTTACAGAGGAGGTCTACTGCTAAAATTACTGCCCTTGATCTGACCTTTGCGGTGATACCTCACATGCATGGTGCAATTGCTGTTTACATTTGACGCCAGACCGACGCTTGCGTTCGCCTTTGCGCTAGAGCAGGGGAGGACAGGGCTGTTTTTTTTTTCTTTATTATTTTTTTTTGCTTTTTTATCTTATTTTTAAACTGTTCCTTTCATTAATTTTTTTTTTTTATCATTTTTATTGTTATCTCAGGGAATGTAAATATCCCCTATGATAGCAATAGGTAGTGACAGGTACTCTTTTTTGAAAAAAATAGATCTCTCCTCTGCCCTCAAAGCATCTGACCACACCAAGATCAGTGTGATAAAATGCTTTCCCAATGGCGCCATTTACATCCGGCAAAATCTAAGTCATGAAATGCTCATAGCTTCCGGTTTCTTAGGCCATAGAGATAATTGGAGCCATTCTGGTCTCTGATTAGCTCTGGCCGAATCACCGGCTGCATTCTCGAGTTCCCTGTTGGGACAGGAGAGCCAGACAAAATCATGGAAGACGATGGGGGGGGGACATTCCCTCCCACTGCTTGTAAAAGCAGTCTAGAGGCTAATTATCCGCTAGGATTGCTTTTACATGAAAGCCGACCGCTGGCTGAAAAGAATGATACCAAGATGATACCTAAACCTGCAGGCATCATTCTGGTATAACCACTCAAAATCTGGTCCTTGTTGGGCATATATTATAATCTTTATTTTCATGCAGCCTGTTGGCTAAACGAAAAAAATACATCGGTGGGTATGCCCACCGTTAGAATACCTCCCTTCATTCACCCACTTCTAATGATGGGCATACATGTACCATTTATATATGCCGAAGCATGGGGGCATCCGCCCCAAAAGTTAGGAGCAAATCGCTCCTCCGCCCTGATGCTTCGGCATATATGCTCTTTTTTTTAATTGTGGTGGTGAAATCACCTCCGACAGCGCTGGAGTCACGGCTTTATGTATCGTGGGAGCAAACGCTGTTGCTGTCAAGACAAATAAATCCGCGCTGCAGCTGAATGGCGTATCTGAAAACAAAAAAATGGTTAACAATAAAACACCGTAAACAGTAAAGTATAAAAAATTACATACCTGAAAAGCAAACATGATAAAACTTAATAAAACATTGCAGAATAGAATGCAGTAAAAAAAAAAAAAAAAAAAAAAAAAAAGCAGAATAGAGAGAATAAAACGACAACTATTTTTGTTTTTTTATTTTATATTTTTGTGTAATTTTTTTTTTTACTTTTCTTTTTACATTTTTTTTTATAACGGTTACTTTTGTAACCAAACGGTTCCAGGTTCAGGTCTCAAAATGTGATGGCATCTTGGGAGACCCTGTGAAACTGTGCCTAGTCTGTGCAATGCTGTACCCTACGCTAAAACTCAACTAGTGTAGGGTAGCGCTCAAAACATTCACCAATGCAAAGACCAGGATTGTCAGGAGAGGAGGGACAATAATAGCGGGCGTCACGCCTATATCCGCTCTTTCTACAGACACATTTCCTTTGGGGGGGGGGGGGCTCGTTGGGTAGGGGTACTCGGGAGGACATGAGGAAAATGCCTCTCATGCAGCCGGCTTACTGCATTTGGTTTGAGAAGGTGAGGTGGAGCACCGTCTGGAAACAGAAGGGCTCTGACGAGCTCTTCCTGGAATTTAAGGAAGGATCCAGTCCGTCCTGAAGCTCTGTATAGCACATGAGCGTTCAGCAAAGCCAATTGAAATATGTATACAGACTTTTTTATACCAGCGTCTGGCCTTACAGGCAACTAGGTACGGCGCCAACACCTCATCGTTGAGGTCCACCCCTCCCATATTTTGGTTATATTCGTGGACACAGAGGGGTTTCTCCACAACACCAGTCGCCGTTGTAATTTGGACAGTCGTGTCTGCACGAAGGGAGGTAAGAACGAAAACATTCTTATTATCCCTCCACTTCATAGCGAGCAAGTTATTACACTTCAAGAAGGCTCTCTCCCCCAGCTTAAGACGGGAATCTACAAGCCGCTGGGGAAAGCCCCGGCGATTAGATCGCACGGTGCCACATGCTCCAATCTGATGATCAAACAAGTGACTAAAAAGTGGCACGCTTGTGTAATAATTGTCCACATACAAGTGGTACCCCTTTCCGAATAAGGGTGACACCAAGTCCCACACAATCTTGCCAGCACTTCCTATGTAGTCAGGGCAGTTTGTCGGCTCTACGTGACTCTCTTCCCTCGTAAACCATGAAACTACATGTATAGCCTGTGGCCCTGTCACAGAGCTTATACATCTTGACCCCGTATCTAGAACGCTTGCTGGTAAGGTACAGTTTGAATGACAAGCGGCCAGAAAACAATCAGGGACTCATCAACGCAGACAACTTGATGGGGAGTAAACAAGTCTGCAAAACGTTGGTTGAAGTGGTTTATGAGGGGCCGAATTTCGTAGAGCCGATCATATCCAGGGTCTCCACAAGGACGACAGAGTTCATTGTTGTTGAAGTGCATGAACCGCAAAATCTGCTCGTATCGTGCCCTGGCCATGGAAGCAGAGAACACGGGCATATGGTGAATTGGGTAGGTGGACCAATATGACCGCAACACACTTTTGGTTATGCCCATGAGGAGGGATAGGCCCAGAAAGATCTTAAATTCAGAAACCGTAATTGATTTCCAATCTCTGGCAAGGGAGGACTGGGGAATAGTGGCGATGTGCTGACCAGCATACAAATTGCTTTGGCCCACAATAGATCTATAGAGATCTTCGGTGAAAAACAGCGAATAAAAATCAAGTGACATAAAATCAACCGTTTCCACATGAATGCCGGGTTGGCCAGTGAATAGGGTGAGTACGGGTGCTGCAGAAGTGGTGGGTTCCCAATTAGAATTGGCGAATGCAGCAGGAAGGGCACTATGGGAACGAAGGGCCCACGTTCGTCTCTTGTGCTTGCCACCTCGCCAGCTTGAACTGCACTTATGGGACTCGCCATGTCACCAAGTGTTACTGCAGTACTGGATGTACGACCAGGGTGTACTAGGCCGCTGGTGCTTGCCAGTTCACCAGAAGGAATAGCGGCGCTAGTACTTCTCTGCTCCATACAAGAGCCCTGCGGTTGCTGCACCTCAAAAGCAGAAGCAGAAGATTGGGGTCTGGTACGCCTGACCTTGGCAGGGACCACAACTCGTCAGAGCCATCTGTCATGGAGCCGCTGCTGTCTACAGGTTCGTATTCTGAGCCTGAAACTGACAGATGAGTGACTTCCTCTTCACTATCTGTCATGCTCAGAAACATGTAGGCCTCTTCACTACTGTATCTTCGATTTGTTATTTTGGGCTCTAAACTTAGTGGTACAGTAGTGAGACTAGCAGGTAAAAAAGCTCCCGTTAGCAACTGTATCAAAACGCTACCAAAAAACTGTTAGCGATCGCAGGGTTTAGGCCTGACTCTGAACGCTGCAGTTATGTTTTTAGTGTTTTGTAAGTGACAGTGATCGATCGATGCTGCACTTGGGTGGGCTGGGCAGAGGGGCAAAACGCAGGTTCTAGCAGGTATCTGGGCTGATCCCGCTAACACTGCGTTTTTGGGAACCCCAAACTGCTGGGGACGCTAGTATAGATCAGATATTGATCCGTTCAGATACTATACCACTAAGGGAGGTGTATGCTGCGTGTGTGGGTGTTAGCGGTACTGGCACTATCCTGACGCTGCCTGGGGCGACGCAGACCCTATCTGATCCCAATACCCAACTTCTATCACCCGCCGGGTGATTAGGGGATTAAACCTTTATTAAGTAACGGCGGGTGCCCTGACACTATAAAAAACTAACCAGCATCACCCGTAGCAGTTATACGGTGATCACTGATGAAAGGGTTAACTAGGGGGCAATCAGGGGGTTAAAACCTTTACTAGGTAGTATATGGGGGTACCTGACGGCGAACCTAAATACTTACCTGTCTAACTAGCGTCACCTGTGACACTAATACAGCGATCAGATAAACGATCGCTTAGTGACACTGGCGACGGGGGTAGATCAAGGGGTTAAAACTTTATTAAGGGGGGGGGTTAGGGGGGTACCCTAGACCTAAAGGGGCCTACCACTAACTGCCCTACCACTTATAACTGTCACAAATGACACCAACGCAATAATCAGAAAAAAAAAAAAAAAACTGTTATTGGTGTCACTGTGACAGGGGGTACAGGTGGGTGAAAAGTGTGCCTGCGTGTTCTACTGGAAGTGTAGTGTTGGTGCAAACTTACTTGATGTCTTCTCTCCTCGGAAGCCGGAACGAAAACGCTTTACGAGGAGCGATGACATCTTTTCTCCGCTTCTGTTTACATTACAGAAGCCGAGGAAGCCTGTCATTCGCCAGGAGCGATCGTGAGGGGGTGGCTAATCCGACCCCTGCAGACACCGGGGGGGGGGGGGGGGGGGGTCTGCGGGCAGGCAGGGACGTACAGGTAAGCCCTTATGCCTGCCTATGCCATCATACATCGGCGTGCGGCAACTGGTTAAGAAATAGATTGGTACACAACGCTCTAGATGCAGCAAAACAGATTAAACTATTTAAAAATCTTAAGGGATTCTATAAATGTGGGAAGTGCTTACCATGCAGGGTTAGCAAGAAAACGAAAAGAAAACAAAATTTTACTTCAGCAGCAAATGGAAGTGAATATAAAATCAATGAACTAATAACTTGCAATGTACCCATGTCACTTATGTAATAGAATGCCCATGCCACAAACAATACGTGGGGAGAACAACTAGGCAGCTGTGTGTCAGAATCCAATAAAATGTAAAAAAAATGGTTTAATAAACACAGCGTCTCGAGACACTTCAGGGATTACCATGGAAAAGATCCAACCTGTATAACCTATGCCATAGACAAAATCAAAGGACATTGGCGAGGTAAACAAAAGATTTAAGATTTCACAAAATGAAACCAAATGGATTTTCCAATTAGACACCCTTCAAAACAGCAGTGATGAATATTGACTTTCAAATCAAAATTTTTATTATAAATTATAAACTTAATCTTCACAATTCAATGTTATACATTCTTGTATTTCATGGTTTACATAAAAATACAAATAAACATTACAAGAAAAAACTAATTACAAAGGCTCTCTTGTTTACCAGTTATACTATCCCTTCCCCCTCCCTCAAAAAAAAAAAAAAAATCCAAAAAAAGGTGGTTAATTTCCTCCTCCCCCCACCCCCCGCCATGGGGTAAGTCTGCTCTGTCCCTTCCCACTCCATTCCTTCCACTTTAAGTCATGTATTCTCCTACTGTACCCTTCTGTGTCAAAAAAAAAAAATAGAAATTGTGCCATGTGATTAACCACTTGACGACCGCCTCACGCCGATGTACGTCGGCAAAGTGGCACGGACAGGCAAAATCACGTACATGGTACGTGATTTGCCTTCCGCGGGTGGGGGGTCCGATCAGACCCCCCCCGGTGCCCGAGGCGGTCGTCGTTTGTCCAGCGGCGATCGGTGGTGAGGGGGAGACCATCCGTTCATGGCCCCCCCCTCACGATCGCCGCCGGCCAATCGAATCATTCCTTTGCTGCTGTATGCTAAACAGCAGCAAAGGAAATGATGTCATCTCTCCTCGGCTCGGTAATTTCCGTTCCGGCCCGAGGAGAGAAGACATCAATGTGAGTGCACCAACACACACACACACAGTAGAACATGCCAGGCACACAAAACACCCCGATCCCCCCCCCCCCCCCCCCCGATCCCCCCCAATCACAAACTGACACCAGCAGTTTTTTTTTTTTTTTTTCTGATTACTGCATAGTGTCAGTTTGTGACAGTTACAGTGTTGGGACAGTTACTGTTACCCCCCTTTAGGTCTAGGGTACCCCCCTAACCCCCCCTAATAAAGTTTTAACCCCTTGATCACCCCGTCACCAGTGTCACTAAGCGATCATTTTTCTGATCGCTGTATTAGTGTCGCTGGTGACACTAGTTAGGGACATAAATATTTAGGTTCGCCGTCAGCGTTTTATAGCGTCAGGGACCCCCATATACTACCGAATAAATGTTTTAACCCCTTGATTGCCCCCTAGTTAACCCTTTCACCACTGATCACCGTATAACCGTTACGGTTGACGCTGGTTAGTTTGTTTATTTTTTATAGTGTCAGGGCACCCGCCGTTTATTACCGAATAAAGGTTTAGCCCCCTGATCGCCCGGCGGTGATATGCGTCGCCCCAGGCAGCGTCAGATTAGCGCCAGTACCGCTAACACCCACGCACGCAGCATACACCTCCCTTAGTGGTATAGTATCTGAACGCATCAATATCTGATCCGATCAGATCTATACTAGCATCCCCAGCAGTTTAGGGTTCTCACAAAACGCAGTGTTAGCGGGATCAGCCCAGATACCTGCTAGCACCTGCGTTTTGCCCCTCCGCCCGGCCCAGCCCACCCAAGTGCAGTATCGATCGATCACTGCCACTTACAAAAGACTAAAACGCATAACTGCAGCGTTCGCAGAGTCAGGCCTGATCCCTGCGATCGCCAACAGATTTTTTGGTAGCGTTTTGGTGAACTGGCAAGCGCCAGCGGCCTAGTACACCCCGGTCGTAGTCAAACCAGCACTGCAGTAACACTTGGTGACGTGGCGAGTCCCATAAGTGCAGTTCAAGCTGGTGAGGTGGCAAGCACAAGTAGTGTCCCGCTGCCACCAAAAAGACAAACACAGGCCCGTCGTGCCCATAGTGCCCTTCCTACTGCATTCGCCAATCCTAATTGGGAACCCACCGCTTCTGCAGCGCCCGTACTTCCCCCATTCACATCCCCAACCAAATGCAGTCGGCTGCATGAGAGGCATTTTCTTTATGTTCTCCCGAGTACCCCTACCCAGCGAACGCCCCCAAAAAAGATATTATGTCTGCAGCAAGCGCGGATATAGGCGTGACACCCGCTATTATTGTCCCTCCTGTCCTGACAATCCTGGTCTTTGCATTGGTGAATGTTTTGAACGCTACCATGCACTAGTTGAGTATTAGCGTAGGGTACAGCATTGCACAGACTAGGCACACTTTCACAGGGTCTCCCAAGATGCCATCGCATTTTGAGAGACCCGAACCTGGAACCGGTTACAGTTATAAAAGTTAGTTACAAAAAAAGTGTAAAAAAAAAAAAAAAATATATATGTAAAATAAAAAAAAATAGTTGTCGTTTTATTGTTCTCTCTCTCTCTATTCTCTCTATTGTTCTGCTCTTTTTTTACTGTATTCTATTCTGCAATGTTTTATTGTTATTATGTTTTATCATGTTTGCTTTTCAGGTATGCAATTTTTTATACTTTACCGTTTACTGTGCTTTATTGTTAACCATTTTTTTGTCTTCAGGTACGCCATTCACAACTTTGAGTGGTTATACCAGAATGATGCCTGCAGGTTTAGGTATCATCTTGGTATCATTCTTTTCAGCCAGCGGTCGGCTTTCATGTAAAAGCAATCCTAGCGGCTAATTAGCCTCTAGACTGCTTTTACAAGCCGTGGGAGGGAATGCCCCCCCCACCGTCTTCCGTGTTTTTCTCTGGCTCTCCTGTCTCAACAGGGAACCTGAAAATGCAGCCGGTGATTCAGCCAGCTGACCATAGAGCTGATCAGAGACCAGAGTGGCTCCAAACATCTCTATGGCCTAAGAAACCGGAAGCTACGAGCATTTCATGACTTAGATTTCGCCGGATGTAAACAGCGCCATTGGGAAATTGGGGAAGCATTTTATCACACCGATCTTGGTGTGGTCAGATGCTTTGAGGGCAGAGGAGAGATCTAGGGTCTAATAGACCCCAATTTTTTCAAAAAAAGAGTACCTGTCACTACCTATTGCTATCATAGGGGATATTTACATTCCCCGAGATAACAATAAAAATGGTTAAAAAAAAATAAAAATGAAAGGAACAGTTTAAAAATAAGATAAAAAAGCAAAAAAATAATAAAGAAAAAAAAAAAAAAAAAAAAAAAAAAAAAAAAAGCACCCGTCGCCCCCTGCTCTCGCACTAAGGCGAACGCAAGCAGCGGTCTGTCGTCAAACGTAAACAGCAATTGCACCATGCATGTGAGGTATCACCGCGAAGGTTAGATCGAGGGCAGTAATTTTTGCAGTAGACCTCCTCTGTAAATCTAAAGTGGTAACCTGTAAAGGCTTTTAAAGGCTTTTAAAAATGTATTTATTTTGTTGCCACTGCACGTTTGTGCGCAATTGTAAAGCATGTCATGTTTGGTATCCATATACTCGGCCTAAGATCACCTTTTTTATTTCATCAAACATTTGGGCAATATAGTGTGTTTTAGTGCATTAAAATTTAAAAAAGTGTGTTTATTCCCCAAAAAATGCGTTTGAAAAATCGCTGCGCAAATACGGTGTGAAAAAAAAAAATGAAACACCCACCATTTTAATCTGTAGGGCATTTGCTTTAAAAAAATATATAATGTTTGGGGGTTCAAAGTAATTTTCTTGCAAAAAAAAAAAACTTTTTCATGTAAACAATAAGTGTCAGAAAGGGCTTTGTCTTCAAGTGGTTAGAAGAGTGGGTGATGTGTGACATAAGCTTCTAAATGTTGTGCATAAAATGCCAGGACAGTTCAAAACCCCCCCAAATGACCCCATTTTGGAAAGTAGACACCCCAAGCTATTTGCTGAGCGGCATGTCGAGTCCATGGAATATTTTATATTGCGACACAAGTTGCGGGAAAGAGACAATTTTTTTTTTTTTTGCACAAAATTGTCACTAAATGATATATTGCTCAAACATGCCATGGGAATATGTGAAATTACACCCCAAAATACATTCTGCTGCTTCTCCTGAGTACGGGGATACCACATGTGTGAGACTTTTTGGGAGCCTAGCCGCGCACGGAACCCCGAAAACCAAGCACCGCCTTCAGGCTTTCTAAGGGCGTGAATTTTTGATTTCTCTCTTGACTGCTTATCACAGTTTCGGAGACCATGGAATGCCCAGGTGGCACAAACCCCCCCCAAATGACCCCATTTTGGAAAGTAGACACCCCAAGCTATTTGATGAGAGGTATAGTGAGTATTTTGCAGACCTCACTTTTTGTCACAAAGTTTTGAAAATTGAAAAAAGAAAAAAAAAAAAAAGTTTTTTCTTGTCTTTCTTCATTTTCAAAAACAAATGAGAGCTGCAAAATACTCACCATGCCTCTCAGCAAATAGCTTGGGGTGTCTACTTTCCAAAATGGGGTCATTTGGGGGGGTTTTGTGCCACCTGGGCATTCCATGGCCTCCGAAACTGTGATAGGCAGTGAAGAGTGAAATCAAAAATTTTCACCCTTAGAAATCCTGAAGGCGGTGATTGGTTTTCGGGGTCCCGTACACGGCTAGGCTCCCAAAAAGTCCCACACATGTGGTATCCCCGTACTCAGGAGAAGTAGCTAAATGTATTTTGGGGTGCAATTCCACATATGCCCATGGCCTGTGTGAGCAATATATCATTTAGTGACAACTTTGTGCAAAAAAAAAAAAAAAAAGTGTCACTTTCCCGCAACTTGTGTCAAAATATAAAATATTCCATGGACTCAATATGCCTCTCTGGAAATAGCTTGGGGTGTCTACTTTCCAAAATGGGGTCATTTGGGGGGGTTTTGTGCCACCTGGGCATTCCATGGCCTCCGAAACTGTGATAGGCAGTAAAGAGTGAAATCATAAATTTACGCCCTTAGAAATCCTGAAGGCGGTGATTGGATTTCGGGGCCCCGTACGCGGCTAGGCTCCCAAAAAGTCCCACACATGTGGTATCCCCATATTCAGGAGAAGCAGCAGAATGTATTTTGGGGTGCAATTCCACATAGGCCCATGGCCTGTGTGAGCAATATATCATTTAGTGACAACTTTTTGTAAATATATTTTTTTTTTTTGTCATTATTCAATCACTTGGGACAAAAAAAAAATAAATATTCAATGGGTTCAACATGCCTCTCAGCAATTTCCTTGGGGTGTCTACTTTCCAAAATGGGGTCATTTGGGGGGGTTTTGTACTGCTCTCCCATTTTAGCACCTCAAGAAATGACATAGGCAGTCATAAACTAAAAGCTGTGTAAATTACAGAAAATGTACCCTAGTTTGTAGACGCTATAACTTTTGCGCAAACCAATAAATATACGCTTATTGACATTTTTTTTACCAAAAACATGTGGCCGAATACATTTTGGCCTAAATGTATGACTAAAATTGAGTTTATTGGATTTTTTTTATAACAAAAAGTAGAAAATATCATTTTTTTTCAAAATTTTCGGTCTTTTTCCATTTATAGCGCAAAAAATAAAAACCGCAGAGGTGATCAAATACCATCAAAAGAAAGCTCTATTTGTGGGAAGAAAAGGACGCAAATTTCGTGTGGGTACAGCATTGCATGACCGCGCAATTAGCAGTTAAAGCGACGCAGTGCCAAATTGGAAAAAGACCTCTGGTCCTTAGGCAGCATAATGGTCCGGGGCTCAAGTGGTTAAATATTGTTTATCCATAATTGTGTATATCGGCCTTCATGGCCTAATTCCTCAACTCTAAGTGACACTCCAAAAAAAATAAAAAAATTAAAAATAAAGGAGACGGATGACCCCTCTCCTACTTCTGTGTGTTTACCAAACCTCATAATATAAAAGAGGCCTCTAATGGCCATAGTTTAAATAAAAATTATACCATGTGATAAAAATATCAACCTTATTACATATGAACAAACTTCATGACCCACTACTCCCCCCACTTTGAGTGCCAAACCCTCCACCCACCTTCCCACCCCCCCTCACTACCTCCACATGACTTAACTCGCTCTCTCTCCTCGTTAGGGGCACTCCACACTAAAAAAAATTGGCAGGGGGGCCGAAGGTAAAGGAGGAGAAATAAAAAAAAAAAAAAAAAAAAGCCAGACATAGATCTATCCTGGTCAAAGTTCATAATTGGACTCTCTATTCCTCTATGGCTAAAACCATAAACAGCTATACTAGGGACCTTATGGATCCACTACCCCCCTTGCCTTCCCATTCCCCATCTCTTCTTCTCCTAGCCCATCTCATGTGCACACTGTATCCAGCCTGCCCATATCTTCTCAAATTCCCCTTTTTGGTCCCTCACTACTTGAATCCACCTCTCGGCTTCCATTGTCCGGTTAACCTCCTTTTTCCAGTCCTCTAGTGTTGGGCAGGCAATCTGTTTCCAAAATATGGGTATTAAGAATTTAGCTGCATTCAATAGGTGTGGTGTAATGCTCTTCCTATAAGCTTTAATGGAGCCGGGTGTTCCGTGGAATAGGAAGCCCAGAGGTGTAAACTCCATAGGTCTAGGGGTCAGTTTTTCAATCCATGGTGCAATTGCTACCCAAAATGCTTTGATCTTGGGGCATTCCCACCACAGATGGAGAAGTGTACCCCTTTGCCCACACCCTCTCCAACACCGGGCATCTGCCACTGGGTACATCTTAGTTAATCTTACTGGTGTCCTATACCACCTTGTCAAAATTTTATAGGCCATTTCCTGAACGTACGAACTTATGGATGTTGAATAAGTTGATTTAATCATTTTTTTAATTTGTTCATCTGACAGTTCCTTATTTAATTCTCTTTCCCATTCTCTAATAAAGTATGGGGCTGTACTCTTTTGGGCACCGAGTATCAGTCTGTACATTTGAGACAACAGATGTCTGGCATCCCTCAGGCGCACACACTGGCCCTCGAACACCGTAATTGAGTTTAATGATCTTAGTGGGGGTTTCATCTTATTTAAAGAAGCCTGTCATTTGATTATATCTCCATCCTGATGTGGGTATATTCCCTAGAGCTGTAACCAGCCCCGGGTAAGTTGCTAGGGTCCCCCCGTGGGGCAAACTTACCACATGTGCCATCTCCATTCCTCCCCAATGCCCCCAGAAATCCCCCTCCCTCCCCCCGTGGAAACCATGGGAATCCCTCCAGTGGAGCTAAGGGGGACACCTGGGGGGAGTACTCTCCTGTTTTATCCAAATTATCCCATATTGACAAAGTGTTCCAGGTCAGGGGAGATGTCCATTTTGAGAGTCCTCTTAACATACTCGGAATCCAAGGGGCTCCTGCCAAGTTCCTCCCCGCTATTGTTTTTTTCTAGCGGGACCCACATTTTACTAGAGGAGTCATGGCACAAATTCAAGATTCGAACCAGCGACATTGCCTTATAATACACTATGTCAGGCAGCCCCAATTCCTCCTTCTGCCTTGCTTCTACGCAAAAGGTCATAGGTCAACCTTGGTCATTTGTTATTCCACACAAATGCTACAAAAGCCTTCCGTATCTGTTTAAAAAAGGTTCCTGGTAATTTAATCGAGGCTGTCTGTAGTATGTAGATAATTCTAGGTAATATACACATTTTAATGGCACTCAATCTTCCAAACCATGTTAGATATTGTCCTGTCCATTTCTTTAAGTCCCCCCTTAACCTTGCCATTAGGGAGGCATAATTAAGATCATAACATTTTTGGATCTGAAGTGATATGTACCCCCAAATAGAACAGGGAGACCTTCTTCCACACAAAGGGGTACACCCTCCTCAGCATCATCGCCATCTCTTGAGGGACATGGCTGGGTAGGAGTATTGATTTTTCATAATTGATTTTAAAGTTAGATAAATACCCATATCTATCCACTTCCTGCATGAGAGCTAATAAGGATGTCTGAGGTGCCGAAAGGTAGAGTATTAAATCATCAGCGTAGGCCGATGCTTTATGTTCCACATCCCCAATACATATCCCTGATATCTCCCCATTGCTTCTGATCCTACAAAAAAAAAAAGGCTCTAAAATGATAGCAAATATTAATGGTGAGAGTGGGCACCCCTGCCTTGTTCCATTTTGTATATTAATATAGTCCGATACTGTACCATTTGCTTTGACCCTTGCTCTTAGGTCCGCATAGAGAGCCATTACCCATCCCATCATGGGGTCACCCAGGCCCACCCCCCTCAAGACTTCATTCATAAAGCCCCAGTTCACCCTATCGAAGGCTTTTTCAGCGTCCATCGATAGTACGATCTTTGGGGCTTTCTCTGGGCCATATTGCATCCAATGAAGCAGGTGAAGTGCCCGGATGGTGTTATCCCTTTCCTCACGTCCTTTTATTGACATTGACTTAAACTGTTTTCTTACAATGTTTGAGTCACATCATCTTTCTATTTATATTACATTTTTTCTGAGACCTGCAACCCCCATATATTATCACAGAGGCTAGCATTAGGTCTCTAACGCCCTTTAAATTTGTTATTGCAATACTATATCATTTCAGGCTGTATCTTAATTACCATTATATTGGGGTTTTCAGAATACGCTACATCCGATCCCTGTTACATATACATACACATAGATAGATAGATAGATAGATAGATAGATAGATAGATAGATAGATAGATAGATAGATAGATAGATAGATAGATATATAGATATATATATATAGATAGAGGTTTTAGGATGTAGTGAATTACACATACAAGTCAGTTTAGATGCAATTCTCTCGTTGGTACATATCAATCCTTACAACACTTTTTATAATAAAATCCTAATTAATTTTTTTTCATTTACTTTTAAATTAACATGAATGTTGCATACAGGATTCTTATGAACAACAAATTCCTGTCTTTACACATTCATAGATATAATTCTCTTGTTGGTTTATATTTATTCTTATTAGACCTCTCTCTTGGTTATTCATTTATTATTTTTGTTTACATCTGAACCCAAATTGAGATATGTAAGAATTTTTTTTTAGGACTACTAACCTCTTATTAACACTGTATGTAGGACTCTTCTTCAAAAATTAGTCACCCATTGTTTTGGTAATTATCCATATTCTTCCTCCTATAGAGGATATTGGGATGTCCTAATACTATTACTATTTTTTAATTACATTTTTAATTTACAAATTTTTATTCAATTGTCAATACAAGATGGTGTGCTTAATAATCATTAGTGGACAGGAAATCAGCAACTATTCCATATACAGGGGGTCCCCGACTTACGAACATCCGAGTTGCGAACAACTCCTACTTACGAACGGGGCCCGAATGATGTCACTGCCGGCCGAATCTTCCTCTCCTTGCTCTCCTTGGCTTTTCCTCCGTTCCTGGCCTGGCTGCGGGCCCCCCTCGTCATGCTGCCTGCCCATCCACAGGCCGTCCGGTGGCCTGCCAGGCCGCTAAAACTGCCCGTTGTGGCCTAGTGAAGCATCCAGGATCCCCGGTCTTTCCTGCGCCGCTGTCTGCGGAGGTGCACTGCGGCCGGCCAGCCGGCCGCCCTGCCTCGGATCAGACACTGCTGCTGTCACCATCCATCCATCTCCCTGCTGTGCCATCACACATCAGCTCCCCTCTCTCTGGTGTCTCCTGTCCCTGCTGCCATGTAAACAGTGAGAGGGGAGAGCTGTGCTGTGGAAATCTAGCACAGTGCTGGGACTCCTGTTTTGGAGGTGACAGGGTCAATAAAGAGAACCTGTCACCTCAAATTGCGATCACACAGGGAATTGTTTTCTCCTGTGTGATAGCAAAGTTTAAATGAAAAAAAATTGATAAAAATAAAAAAAATAAGAAATACAGTAATTAAATTAATAAAATAAAAAAGTAGTAATTAAAAAAAAGTAAAGAATAAGAAACATATTAAAAATAAGAAAATTATGCAAAAATAAAAGACTGGATTTGCACTGAAAAAAGGTACTGTTCTGACTTACAAATTCAACTTAAGAACAAACCTACAGTCCCTATCTTGTTCGTAACCCAGGAACCCCTGTATAGGTTTTGCTGGGCCACTGGCAGCATATGTTTTGGTTATTGTAGTACGCAGTGACCCCAATTTGAAAATAGTGTTGTGACACGGATGCATGGTATTCTATTGGTATCTGCATCTACGGTATCATCAATTTACATTTCCAATATTGACCATTTGATTAGTCAATATGTGGCTGCTATTTCAGTTTTGACTTGTCTTCAATATCTTAACCAAAATAGCCACCGCAATTCCACGCGCAGGTGCACTAGGGACACCGCATACTATAAAAAGACGGGAGGTGTAGCAAGATGGAAGCTCCAGATGACATCTGAATGACGAAATGCGTACGGCGGCGTTACGAACGTTTTTGCGTCACTTCCGGTCAGGGCCGTGAATAGGATTTTGACAGCACCCATTTGTTTTTCATTTTATGCTTGAACGTTTGTACTAAACGTGAGTATATCTCCTACTTTTTGCGTAAAATATTTTACAAATATGGAATTACACTATGGGCACCCCTTTTCTTCTCTACATGGTGAACAAGTGAAATATCAGTAACACAACACCATTAAAGCACAGATCAAGCATTCCAAAGATTGCTACACAGTGGCACACACTGACTCTGCAGTACCCCTGGGGGGGGGGGGGGGTTATTTGGTGAGTGCATTTACAATAGGAGCAAGGATAAGAATCACCAACACCATTGTCACTTAAAGAAGATATCAGGGGGAAAAAAATGTTCAGCAAGCACTGGACACTTTGAGCACAAATCACTTTGTTTTTGATGCACTTGATGGGATCATTATTGTTCTTTTTGTTCTATTTTATGTATAAGACATCATTTGTCATAGATTTACAGACCCTCTGGGTCTGACAGTTGTTAATATTTAGAGGTGGTTTTCTTAAGTTGTGACAGTATTGTGTTTTTTTCTTTGTGGTTGTACCTGTCAGAGGGTACAACACACCAAATACAAGTCATACATAAGAACATTTTACAGGTTTATATATAAACCCATTAAATCGTACTAGCACTTATCACCTTAAGGCACATATAATTTTAGTATTACATCTTTTAGAGGGTGGAACACACTAATAGAAGCTACTTGGCAGAAGTAATATTGACTGTCACACCCAGCAGAGGGTGTTTTTGGTCACTGCAGGGCTACACCCACATCATTCTCTGCCGGAGGTGGCCATATATTATAGAACGTACTTTACACTCCATACTGGCTGAGGGTGTAACACACCAAGACCTGGCACTCTGAAAACAAGGTTCTAGTTATCTCATTTAACTATTTGATACCCAAGAGGAAGTTTTTTACACTAAAAAGGCAACTACACTGGTCTATGGAGGTGCATTGCACAGGAGGGTGTAACACAGCAGTACATTGCTATTATAAATAAAAGAAAAAATCTTGCGAGCCACAATAATCCAATACCATAATGAAGAACCAACTAAAGTAAATACCCAGCTGCAAACGCAGATCACGTATTCATGGCCGTGCAATAAACAAACAAAAAATTGCGCTGCGCTTAGGTGTGTATCTTTGTGTCCGTTCACCCTAGTGGTGCCATATACACTAAATCTAAAGTGCAAATGATACGGATCTGAAATCAACTCTGCATACATAAATAAATCAGAAAAGTGCAACAAAATGTGCAACAAGGTGCCATATACAATAAATCCAAAGTGCAATGTGCAAATGATACGAATCTGAAATCAACTCTGCATATATAAAATAAATAAATACAACAAACACTTATTGATCAAGGATTCTCAATGGGATAAATTTAAAAAAAATGGGAACAAAAAGACGTGCACTATAATATTTCACATGCAAAACTCCAATATAACCATATAAGTGACAGGTGATATTAAATCAAATAGAATATAACCATATGAGTGACAGGTGATGTTTGAGACAACAATTGTCCTTATTTGTGAAAAATCCTCCAACTCAACATCACATAACAGTGTGCAGTGAAGAGTTCCAAAAGAAAACTTTGGTGCATAAAGTGTTTCAAAGGAAAAAATCCAGTTGCTGAATCAAAGTGCCAAAACCATGCCGTGATGTGCCTCGGTGACCCCCAAAGTGGTTGCGCTCACCTTAGAGCGTGTGACACAGTGTTCAGCTGCGTCAATACATGCTATGGAGCCACCCCTGGGCTCAGTGATTGATAACAGATGATCTCCAAGCAGGCTCTCTATGGCTCCATAGGCATCATACCAAAAAGATAAAAGGACTATATAGTGTGATATCGCCAAATACTTTATTAAAATACACCCAATCCCCACACTGGGGTACTCACATTTTTCAGGTGCTATTGTGCACCATACAATACAGGTCCAAATAACGCTAATCGGTGTGCTGCGGGGTATAAGAAATACACAACCCAGCTCTGTGCTGATCGCTCCGTCCTGGCCCTTCCCCTACGCGTCTTCGACACAGGGAATCACAGGATATCCCCCTGATGAAGACACGTGATTCCCTGTGTCGATTAGCGTTATTTGGACCAGTATTGTATGGTGCACAATAGCACCTGAAAAATGTGAGTACCCCAGTGTGGGGATTGGGTGTATTTTAATAAAGTATTTGGCGATATCACACTATATAGTCCTTTTATCTTTTTGGTATGATGCCTATGGAGCCATAGAGAGCCTGCTTGGAGATCATCTGTTATCAATCACTGAGCCCAGGGGTGGCTCATAGCATGTATTGACGCAGCTGAACACTGTCACACGCTCTAAGGTGAGCGCAACCACTTTGGGGGTCACCGAGGCACATCACGGCATGGTTTTGGCACTTTGATTCAGCAACTGGATTTTTTTCCTTTGAAACACTTTATGCACCAAAGTTTTCTTTTGGAACTCTTCACGGCACACTGTTATGTGATGTTGAGTTGGAGGATTTTTCACAAATAAGGACAATTGTTGTCTCAATCACCTGTCACTCATATGGTTATATTCTATTTGATTTAATATCACCTGTCACTTATATGGTTATATTGGAGTTTTGCATGTGACATGTATATAATATATTATAGTGCACGTCTTTTTGTTTTTTCCCATTTTTTTTAAATTTATCCCATTGAGAATCCTTGATCAATAAGTGTTTGTTGTATTTATTTATTTTATATATGCAGAGTTGATTTCAGATTCGTATCATTTGCACATTGCACTTTGGATTTATTGTATATGGCACCTTGTTGCACTTTTCTGATATATTTATTTATGTATACATAGTTGATTTCAGATCCGTATCATTTGCACATTGCACTTTAGATTTAGTGTATATGGCACCACTAGGGTGAACGGACACAAAGATACACACCTAAGCGCAGCGCAATTTTTTGTTTATGTTTATTCCTATTATAAGTTTCACATTTTTGATTTTTATATTTATTATCTTGGCTTACTGGACATTTACTGGTTCAGATCCTCTCCACTCAAAAGGCAATTACCTTTTTTGGTGCTACCGCTTGCAGAGGTTGTAACACACCAATATTAGCAAACCATAAAACTAAGCCATTAAATATATTTACATACTTGTCTATAGGGAATTTTCCCCTTGAAGTTACATTCATTTAGCGCTGCACTCTGCAGAGGGTGCAACACAAAAGGCACTACCTTATCAGGTTCAAAAGACATTGAGCACCTTACATATATACATAAGGGTTGTCTAATTGGAACAGCGCCACACCTACACCCTTTACAAACTAATTTAAGTGTACTCCACTCAGGTGACAGTATATTTGTAGGGGCAGCAGTTCATTCTAAAGTTTATCTGCTTGTACTTTCCCCTGCGCGGAATCACACTCAATCCTTTCATCGTTGAGGTCAGACCCAGAATAGACATCAGCTCTGATCGATACTGGGAGGTTGTTCTGTATAGAACTCTGTCCTGGTAAGACCTTGAACTTTCTCTTCTGGTAGGAACGTTTTCTGCTCTGTGGAGTTGAGCAGATATCCCAGAAACTGTATGTTCTGGGTAGAACACAGGTTGGATTTTTCGATGTTTAAAATCCATCCCAATGACTTCAGCCATAGTTGGGCTTCTATCAGGTCTTTTACCAGCTGTACTTGCAACGGTGTTGTGACGAGCAGGTCATCTAGCTGAGAGACTACCATAATTTTCTTCAACCTCAGAGGGGCCAGGGCTTCTGCTAGGACTTTGGTAAATATCCTTGCTGATGAGAAGAGACGTGCTTTGGAAAGGATATTCCTTTCCTGCCAACCTCACGTATCCCTGTGAATTTTCTCATATGGGAATGTGGAGATATGCATCCCTGAGATCCATGGTCGCCATGAAGGTTCCCAGTTGAAGAATGTGCTTGACAGAATACTGATTCCATGCGGAATATCCTGTATTGCTTGGTTCAAGGGTTTTAGATTTAATAGTCAAAACTTCCCGGATTTTTTTTTCACAAAAACTTGCGAGTAGAAACCCTTTCATTTTTCTTCCTCTGGGACTGGAGTAAGACCCTCCTGGTCTACCATTTCCCCCAGTAACAGTGGGAAAGCCCTTGCCTTTTTGTGATCCCTGGGAAGATTCATTAATAGAAATCTCTCTGGAGGAAGGCTGAATTGAATTCCAGGGAGTAACCCCTTGCAATGTCTAGGATAAATTTGTTGACTGTCGTCTTCTGCCATTGAGGGAGGAAGGTAGCCAGCCTACCCCCCTACTGGCATTCTGTAGTCATTGCTTTGGGGTTTGGTTAGAAGAGCCAGAGGACTTTTTGGCTTCCCCTTGTGACCCGTCCAGTGCTCCTCTTCTAGTGGACTCTTCGGCCACGAAAAAAAACTTGGGAGGTTTGCGTTTTCAGTTGGGAAGGCTTTCTTCCTGTCTGCCCTTCTTTCTAGGGCTTTGTCATAGCCTGTTCCAAAAAAAGGATCTCCAGAAAACCGGGAGGTTACATAGTCTCATCTTGGATGCAGGGTCCCCTGATCAAGTCTTTATCCAAAAAGCCCATCTAGCTGCCACAGCTAGACCCCCTGATCTTGTTGCCAGTTTGATGGATTTTGCGGACGCATCCACTATGTAACAGATTGCCTCGGAGAGAACAGGTAGGGTTTTCAGAATTTCTTCCCTCTTGACATGGTCTTGAAGTTGGGAGAGCCGAAAACCCCCGTTAGACTTACTGGTAACGGTATTTCCATGAATCTTCCAGGACAGCTACTTGGGAGATGATTGGCTCCGCCCTCTACAGGAAACACAAATCAGACAATTTAAAAAGGCGCCTTCCTCTCCTTTGACCCACAGTTGTTTGAAGATCAAGTAAACCTCCACCAAAATTGCACTGGGCAGAGGAATATCACAAAAAAAAAAAAAAAAAAAAACACACCACCAGGTAAACAAAAGGAGACCAGTGAATACAGAATAGGGTGGGAATAGAAACCGTCATGGAAGATTCACAGAAATACAGTTACTGGCAAGTCTAACAGCGATTTTCCCCCCTCATCTTCCAGGACAGCTACTTGAAAGGATAAGCAAGATTCTATAACTTAGGGAGGGGCAACAGCCTGAAGTAGGTTCGTACAAAAGGAGAGGTCCTGGCTGGAGAGCATCTGGACTCTATAATGCTTGATAAAAACGCATGAGAGGAGGACCAGAGAGCAGCTTTAGAAATTTCTTCCCATGATACTTCCACTCTTTCTGCCCATGACGTGGCCAAAGATCTCGTTGAATAAGCACCAACTCTGGAAGGTGGGGTGTGACCTGATGCTCTGTAAGCTTCACAAATTGCTTCCCTAATCTTTCTGGAAATGGAACTTCTAGATGCTTTGGTCCCTTTTGGGGCCGCTGAACAACACCAAGTTGGGAGGATCTCCTAAACTTACTAGACCTTTCTAGATAAAGCAGAAGGCATATTTTCATGTCCAAAAAACGAAATCTTTCCTCTTCCGCATTCTTGGGGGAGGAACAAAAACTAGAAAGAACTAACTTCTGGGACCTGTGAAAGTTGGAAGAAACTTTGGGTAAGTACAAAGAATCGGTCCTCTAAAATCTTCAGGAAAGGGTCCTTACAGGAAAGGGATTCTAGATCAGAAATCCTTCATTAGCCTCATGCAATGGCTCAAAAGGAGCCCTAGTTAGAGCATTTAATACTAACGACAGATCCCAGGGAGGAATCGGTTTAACAGCCCTGGGTGTACGCCTAGTTCTGGTTGAAAGGAACCACTTGAACAAAGGGTACCCAGCTAGTCTTCTTTCTGCAAACAGAGACAGGGCAGCAACCTAAACCCTAAGGGCACTGACAAAGTCTTTTCGCCACTCCCCTCTGCAAAAGATCTAGTATACAGGGAGTAGAAAAAGAATTCATTCCTGTCTTCTGCCAGGAAACATGTTTTTAAAACTTTCCCATAGATCTTTGTGACTAACTTCCGGCTGTCCAGAATAGTCTCAATAACCCACTCTAAACACTCCCTTAGCTGTAGGATGCGCTGCTCAGCCAGCCCCCAGGCTGTCAAATGGAAGGTCTGAGGGTTTGGATGGAGTACTGACCCCTGACAGAGAAGATCCCTCCGCTCCGGCAGGGGCCAAGGGGGTGCTATTGAGAGCTCTCAGTGAGGAGAACCAACTCCTCCTAGTCCACCAAAAGGCAATCTGGATAACTTCCGCTTGATCATGAACAATCTTCCGAATTACCAGTGGTAGGAAATGGAGGGAAGGCGTAGGCCAGAGTGAAATTCCACAGGAAAGAGCGCATCTGTCCCTAAGGACTCCGTCTCTTTCCAGAGAAAAAAGCAGGTTGTTTCTTATCGAGACTGGATGCAAAAAGATCCATTCTGGGAACACCCCACTGTAATATGATCTCCTGGAACGTGTCTTGATTCAGTTCCCAACTGCTGGCACTGATGTTTACTCTGCTCAGATAGTCCGCCATAACATTTGCTGTCCCACTGATGTGCACAGCCCTGACTGAAGAGACATTAGGGGTTATTTACTAAAGGCAAATACACTTTGCACTACAAGTGCAAACTACAAGTGCAAAGTGCAAGTGCAAAGTGCACAGTGCACTTGATATTGCACTTGGAAGTGCAGTCGCTGAAGATCCGAGGGGGACATGCAAAGAAAATAAAAAACAGTATTTTAGCTTGCACATGATTGGATAATAAAATAAGAAGAGCCTCCCCTCATTTCAGATCTACCCCTCAGATTTACAGCGACTACACTTCAAAGTGCACTACAAGTGCAAAGTGCACTTGAAATTGCAAAGTGGATTTGCCTTTCATAAATAACCCTCACTGTTCTCTGCCCAGGACAGAATCTGCTGGCTTAATAGAAGAGTATCCGAGCGAGTGCCCCCTTGCTTGTTTAGGTACGCCACGGTTGTGGCATTGTCTGAAAAGATAAAAAATAAAACAGGTCTTTTAAATTGACCCTCGCCTCCAGAGCAATTAAAGCCTTTCCCACTTCTAACAGTTTTCTGAAATTCGATGACTGGCATGCCTCCTCTGGTAGCCAGTCCCCTGAGTGAGCTCTCCAGCCCCAGACTGGCATCTGTAGTAATTTTCATTGGGGAATACTGTGCCCAGTCTTTCCCTCCCTGCAGATGTTCCCGTAGTTCCCACCAGGACAGGTTGAGAAAATCCTCTTGGAAGCTGTATGAGCTGATTCAAAGAGTTTATTCTGCCATCCCAATGACGCAGAAGAAACACCTGAAAGGGCCTGTAATGCAATTGGGCCCATGGCACCCCCGGAATGGCTGCAGTCATTAAGCCCAATAACTGCATGATCTGACAATGGGAGGCCTGTGGGAGCAATCTGAAGTTCTGCACGGAGAGAAGAATCTAAAATCTTTTCTTCCGGAAGAAAAATCTTTTGGGCAACTGTGTATTAGGCAACTCAAAAAGGGCATGCTCTGGGAGGGAACCAGGCAAGACTTCTGCCGATTGACCTTCCACCCCAATTTCTGAAAGGTCCACAAGATCAATTGCAGATCATGAACAAGGCTCTCTCTCGGGCAAAGACCAAAAAATTGTCTAAATATGGAACGTTCGATAAGATTCAAAAATAGGCCATGACTTCGGCCATGATTTTCGTGAAAATCCTTGGTGCTTCCGCGAGACCAAAAGGGAGGGCTCTGAACTGCCAATGACTTGGACCGTTCTACATGAGAACTGCAAATCTGAGGGACTTTTGAGGATTCTGACAGATTTGTAATTGAAGGTAAGCATCCTGAAGATCCAGGGTTACCATGAACACTCCTGATAATAACAGATTCCTTACAGAATGAATGTTTTCCATCTGGAATCACCTGTAGACTATGAATCTTCTGTTCAGGACGCTTAAATTGATGACCAGCCGAAAACCGCTGATAGCCTTTCTATCCCTTTGAGGAAAGTCTGCTAAAAAATGGACTTCGCCTGTGGTGGATCCCCCGATTTCCTGGTTGAACAAAACCACTATGATTCCTGTTGTGGACTCTCTGGCCTTTAAAGACCCGGCTGACAGAAAGGCAGAGTCTCTGAGCCGACTATGTTTTCTATCGCGGGTTCGGCGCTTCGGCCGATTTTGGCTATTGCTCTGGTGTCGCAAACTCTGACAGAGTGGGCAAAGCTGTTGCGCCGTGACCTGGAAGGGGACCAGTTTATCCCTGCCTTCACGGAATTAGCAGACCAACTGGTCCAGGGGCTGCAGTTTGTCTGCAATGCCTTTTTGGATGCAGCGCCTTTGCTTTCTAAGCTGTCTGTTTCAGCGGTAGTGCTTTGGCTTGTGGCTAAAGTGTTGGACTGCAGATCAGGCCTCAAAGAAGGCCCTAGCTAGCTTATCTGCCTTTTCAAGGTGATCGTTTTTTCGGGGCCACTCTGGATATCATTAAGAATGTCACAGGGGGCAGAGAGTACTTTTCTTCCACAGTCAAAGAAGAGGAACGAGCCAAGTCGCAAGCATGGCCCTTCCTTCTCGGCACACAGTTTTTTCATCCCTCAGGGTCCACTGACAAAGGCTCGAAGTCTTTCAAGCCCCCCTCGGTAAGTTCTAAGCGGCCCTGGTCGGGCAAACCGAGACCCCCATATAAGGCTCCTTCGGCATGAAGAGGCGCCCTCACCTGTAGTCCGGGTGGGGGGACGTCTTCGCTGGTTTCCGGGCCCGTGGACCTCTCTGATAAACGACAAGTGTAACCAGACAGAATAACTTTGTGGACCCAAGATTGAGTTCCAGACTTGTCCCCCAAGCAGATTTTTTCAGCCCAATCTGCATCTGTCTCCAGACCGCTTGTTAGCCCTCCGGGGTGCGGTACAAGGCCTGTCGCTCCAGGGGGCGATTGTCACGGTTCCGGTGTTGGAACGTTTCCAGGGCTTTTATTCAAACCCATTTACGATCCCCAAGAAGGAGGGTATGGTACGTCCGATTCTGGACCTCGAGGCCCTGAACCACACTATGTACGGGTGCGGAAGTTCCGAATGGAGTCCATTTGCTCCGTGGTGGCATCTCTTCATCAGGGGGACTTTCTTGCCTCCATCGACATCAAGGATGCCTATCTGCACATTCCGATTTGTGCACAGCACCAGCGGTTCCTCCGCTTTTGCTGTGGAATAGGAGCATTATCAGTTTGCGGAGTTACCCTTTGGTCTCATCTCCGCTCCTCGGGTCTTCACCAGTGTTGGCCCTGGTTCTGGCGCTGCTGCGCCAGTGGGGAATTTCTGTTCTGGGCTATCTGGACGACCTTCTGCTGCGATCAGAGTCCTCAGCGGCCCTGAGGGGCGACGTGGAGATCACTCTTCAGACTCTGGCAGATTTTGGGTGGCTGATAAATTACTAAAAGTCTGCGTTGACCCCAGTTCAGAAATTGGTTTATCTGGGTCTGACTCTGGAATCCGCTCGGGCCAGAGGGGTCCTTCCGCAGGTCAAACTCCAGAAATTACAGGCGGCAGCCCGCTCACTAATGTCCAGGAGGTGGGTCTCCCTGCGGACTTGCATGCGGGTACTGGGCCTGATGGTGTCTACGTTTGAGGCAGTTCCGTTCGCTCAGTTTCATGCGAGACCCCTGCAAAAGGAAATCTTTATAAAATAGGACGAATGTGCCGAGTCTCTAGACAGTCAGATTAGGCTGAGTCAAGGAGCCAAAGGGTCCCTGATCTGGTGGTTTCGTTCCCCGGCTCTTCGGCAGGGGAAATCCGATGCCAGTCTGTCCGGGTGGGGAGGAGTCCTGGGCCTGAGCTTGGCTTAAAGTCACTGGACGCTGGAAGAATCCAGGCTACCTATCAACATCTTGGAACTCCGGGCGATCAGACTGTCTGGATCAGTGGACGGATCGGTTCAGGGGCTCCCGATACGGATCCAGTCAGGCAATGCCACAGTGGTGGCCTATGTCGACCACCAGGGAAGAACGAGGAGTGTGTTAGCCGGCCTGGAAGTAGCCGTCATTCTACAGTGGGCAGAACGTTTCATCCCAGCCATCTCCGCCGTTCACATTCCGGGGGTGGACAACTGGCAGGCGGATTACCTCAGTCGTCAAGTATTGGACCAAGGGGAGTGGTCTCTCCATGAGGAGGTATTTCAACAGATCTGCCTACGCTGGGGATCTCCAGAGGTAGGTCTGATGGCATCCCAAAACAGGAAGGTGCAGAGATTTGTGGCCAGGTCTCGGGACCCTCTGGCAGATGCCTCAGATGCTCTGGTCGCTCCGTGGGGCCAGTATCGTCTGATCTACGCCTTTCCTCCTCTCAAGCCTCTGCCACGGCTGTTGCGCAGGATCAAGGCCAAAAGAATTCCGGTCATTCTAGTGGCACCGGACAAGCCTCGTCGGTCCTGGTACGCCGACCTGATGTGTCTGGTCTCAGATGCCCCCTGGAGGCTGCCTTTCAGGGAGGATCTGCTATCCGAAGGGCCGATCTTCCACCCTGCCTTACTGTCGCTGGCTTTAACGGCCTTGGCTATTGAAAGCCAGGTTTTGAAGGGTAGGGGCTTATCTGCGTCAGTTATTCAGACGCTGCTCAGAGCTAGAAAAACTTCTTCCAGGAAGGTATATTATAGGACGTGGAAAACGTATATTTCATGGTGTGAGTCAGTGGGGTTTCACCCACGTTCCTTTTCGGTGGCTCGGATTTTGACTTGGCTCGGCAGTTTTCTTTCAACGATCCCTGGCTTCACATTCCCTGGTGCGTACCTTCATTCGGGGAGTGCGACATGTGGTTCCACCGGTGCGATCTCCCTTGCCACAGTGGGACTTGAATCTTGTACTGTCAGTTATACAGAAGCTGCCGTTTGATGATATTCGAGAAATTCCCCTGCTCATGCTATCACAGAAGGTGGCCTTCTTGGTGGCTATTACTTCTGCTCGCAGGGTGTCAGAGTTGGCGGCGCTATTCTGTCGCACGCCCTACCTGGTGATTCACAAGGACAAGGTGGTGCTTCCTCCTTGTCCTTTTCTTCCAAAGGTTGTCTCAGATTTCTATTTAAATGAAGACATCATGTTGCCTTCTCTATGTCCCCGGCCGCAACATCTGAGGGAATTGGCCTTGCACACCTTGGATGTGGTACGGGCAGTCAGGGTGTATTTGGCAGCCACTGAGTCTTTACAAAGGTCAGACTCTCGGTTTGCGATTACGGACGGGCCAAAAAAGGGGCTATCTGCTTCCTCAGCGATCATCTCTAGATGGATCAGGCAGACGGTGACTCAGGCCTATGCTATCAAGGGTCAGGTTCCTCCCTTCCCGGTGAAGGCGCACTCGACTCGGGAGCTGAGTGCCTTCCGTCATCAGGCGTCCGTAATGCAAGTTTGCAAGGTGGCCACCTGGTCGTCGGTGCACACTTTCACAAAATTTTACAAAGTGGATGTGCTGGCATCTGCGGATGCTTCTTTTGGCCGCAAGGTTCTACAGACTGCGGTCTAGATGTTTTTTTCCCTTGTGCCCTTTTTGCTGGTCAGGTGGGCTCCAGGTTGTTTTCACTGAGCTCCAGGTTGTCTGGTTGGCCTGGGGTTTGTTTTTGTTGGCTGCACCACCCCTCATGTTTGGCACTGCTTTGGGACATCCCTATGGTTCTGAATAAAGGAGGCTGTGTCTGTCAATGAATGAAAGAGAAAATAGGATTTTTTTTACTTACAGTAAAATCCGTTTCTCTGAGTTCATTGACAGATACAGCACCCACCCCCTCTATGGAGTTTTTAATACTTCTGATACTGCTTGTTACATAACTGAATGCCTGTAGCAGAGAGGGGGGGTGTATATCACCTAGGACTGCCCATGGGCGTAGCAAAGTCTGTTTGTCTGCTTAGTGTCCTACTCCTGTAGGGGGCGATATAACCCTATGGTTCTGAATAAAGAAGGCTGTGTCTGTTATAATAAAATCAGAGAAATTAATTTTACGGTAAGTCAAAAATCCTATTTTTTGCTTGCACATGATTGAATATCAGCAAAGCTTCCCCTAATTTCAGAGCTTCCCCTCAGATAGTTTTTTGAAACCATCGATGTGCCACGCTGAAACCACCGCCTGTGGAAGGGAATTCCACATCCTTGCCACTCTTACAGTAAAGAGCCCTCTACACAGTTTAAGGTTAAACCTCTTCTGTGTGGCCACGTGTCTTATTAAACTCCCTTCCGCTGAAAAAGTTTTATCCCTATTGTGGGGTCACCAGTAATTTTTAAATTGAGATCATATCCCCTCTCAAGCGTCTCTTCTCCAGAGAGAATAAGTTCAGTGCCCGTAACCTTTCCTTATAACTAATGTCCTCCAGTCCCTTTATTAGTTCTGTTGCCCTTCCCTGTACTTGCTCCATTTCCAGCACATCCTTCCTGAGGACTGGTGCCCAGAACTGGACAGCATACTCCAGTTGAGGCCGGACCAGAGTCTTGTAGAGTGGGAGAATTATCGCTTTATCTCTTGCGTTAATCCCCTTTTTAATGCATGCCAATGTTCTACTAGGACCCGCAGGTCCTTTTCCATCCTCGATTCCCCCAGAGGTTCTCCCCCCCAGTGAGTAGATTGCATTCATATTTTTGCCACCTAAATGCATTATTTTACCTTTTTCGACATTAAACCTCATTTGCCATGTAGTTCCCCCACCGCATTAATTTGTTCAGATCTACTTGCAAGGTTTCCACATCCTGCAGAGAAGTTATTGCCCTGCTAAGCATCATCTGCAAAAACAGAGATTTAACTGTTTACCCCATCCTCCAGGTCGTTTATGAACAAATTAAATAAGATTGGTCCCAGGATAGGATGCTGGGGGACCCCACTTTCCACCCCTGACCTGAGGGGGTGGAATCTGATCTGAGTACTCCCCATTTATCACTAGCCTCTGAACTCACCCTTGTAGCCAGTTTTCAATCCATGTACTCACCCATGGTCCATGCCAACGGACCTTACTTTGAGCAGTAAACATTTATGGGGAACTGTCAAATGATTTTGCAAAATCAGATACACCCCATCTATGGGCCTCCCTTTATCTAGATGGCAGCTCACCTCCTCATAGAAGGTTAATAGATTGGTTTGGCAAGAACAATTCTGCATGAATCCATGCCGAACGATTCTTCGTAAATCCATGCCGATTACTGCTAATACCGTTTTCATTGCTAAAATTTTGTATAGTCCCTTATCCCCTCCAAGAGCTTGCATACTATTGATGTTAGGCTAACTGGTCTGTAAATTCACAGGGATGTATTTTGGCCCTTTTTTAAATATTGGTGCTACATCGGCTTTTCTTCAATCAGCTGGTGCCATTCCAGTCAGTAAACATTAGGAACAATGGTTTGGCAATTACTTGACTAAGTTCCCTAAGGACCCTCAGGTGCAAGCCATCTGGTCCCGGTGACTTATTAAGGTTACTAGTGATGTGTCAAGAGGATAAAACACTTCAGTTTTGGTTACTTAAGCCCCCCCCCCCCCAATTCCCTTGTGAAACTGAGAATTAACCAGATTCCCATCCTCATTCTTTATGGCGCCAATATGGCCTGTCCTCCCTCTTTTACGGTTTATATATTTAAACACTTGCTTACTGGGCACTTAAACCCTCCTCCTGTCCAGACCAATTTTCAGCTTTTAGCGCTGTCGCACTTTGAATGACAATTGCGCGGTCATACAACACTGTACCCAAATGAAATTTTTATCATTTTTTTCCCACAAATAGAGCTTTCTTTTGGTGGTATTTGATCACCTCTGCGTTTTTTATTTTTTGTTAAAAAAATTGAAAAAGACAGAATTTAAAAAAAAAAAATTATATTTTTTTTATGTTTTGTTATAAATTTTTGCAAACAGGTAATTTTTCTCCTTCGTTGATGTACGCTGATGAGGTGGCAGTGATGGGCACCGATAGGTGGCGGTGATGGGCACCGATGGGTGGCGGTGATGGGCACTGATTGATGGCAGCACTGCTAGGTGGCACTTGTGGGCACCGTGGGCACTGGCAGGTGGCAATGACAAATGGCACTTGGAGGCACAGATGAGGCATCTGTGCCTCCTTCCTCTTCGGGACCGATGTCCCTTTCACATAAGCCGGTGATCGGCTTTTCCTCCTCACGCTCTCAGCGTGAGGAGAAAACGAAACCGATCACCGTGTTTTGCTTACATCATGTGATCAGCTGTCATTGGCTGACAGCTGATCACATGGTAAGGGGCCGGGTCCGGCCCCTTACTCGGATCTGTGATCATCCGAGTCTCCGTGACTCGGTGATCACAGCGCGCACGCCGCGCGCCCTGCAGGGTGCGCGTGGTGCGCGTGCACAGGGGAGGACGTCCTATGACGTCCTCCCGGAGCTTGAGGTCCGCGCTGTAGCCGTCATTCGGCTATGGCCCGGACCTCAAGTGGTTAAAGAATTTCCTGGGATTTTTTTTGCTCTCCACTGTGTGTCTTGTGTTCTCTTAGTTGCACCCTTACATTTCTTGTTGCATTCTTTGTAAAGTTTGAATGCGGATGATCCCTCAGCCTTGTATTTTTTTGAAGGCCTTCTCCTTGTTGCCCTTATACCCTTGGGGGAACCACGTACAATCCACAACCAGGGATAAATTCCTTTTTCAATTGCAATACTCTGTTATTTATTTAATCACCTGCAGACTGTCAAACAATATGTAAAAAGAACAATCAGGCGCCTTAGGGACCACTTTTACAATATAAAAGAAGCGGCACTATCAATGTGGCAAGACAGTACAGTGGATATGAAAAAAGTCCACACACCCCTGTTAAAAAGTAATTTTTTTTTTTAACATCACAGAAACCCGACAAAGATAAATAATTTCAGAACTTTTTCTTCTTTCCTTTAATGTGACTTATAAACTGTACAACTCAGTTGAAAAAACAACTTAAATCTTACCACCTTAAAACTTAAGGTGGAGGAAAGTAAAAATAAAATGAAAATAGGGTTGCGCAAGTGTGCACACCCTTAAATACTTTGTTGAAGCACCTTTTGATTTTATTACAGTACTCAGTCTTTTGAATTACGAGTCTATCAGCATGGCACATCTTAACTTGCCAATATTTGCCCAACTCTTCTTCACAAAAACACTCCAAATGTGTAAGATTACAATGACATTCCTGTGCACAGCGCCTTCTTCAGAACAGATCACCCCAGAGATTTTCAAATCGGATTCAGGCCTGGGCTCTGGCTGCACCAAAACTTTAATCTTCTGTGGGTCTTTATCATGCTGAAAGATGAAGTTCCTCTTCACGTTCAGCTTTCTAGCAGAAGCCTGAAGGTTTTGTGCCAATATTGACTGGTATTTGGAACTGTTCAAAATCCCCCCTACCTTGACTAAGGCCCCTGTTCCAGCTAAAGAAAAACAGCTCCACAGCATGATGCTGCCACCACCATGCATCACTGTGGGTATGGTGTTCTGGTGATGTGCAGTGTTTTACCCTTTGGAATTATAGCCAAAAAGTTCAACCTTGGGTTCATCAGACCACAACACATTTTCCCACATGCTTTTGGGAGACTTCAGATGTGTTTTTGCTAAATTTAGCTGGGCTTGGAGGTTTTTCTTTGCAAGAAAAGGCTTCTGTCCTGCCACTCTACTCCATAGCTCAGACATATGAATACAGGAGATTGTTGTCACATGTACCACACAGCCATTGCTTGTCAGATATTCCTGCAGCTTCTTAAGGCTGGGTTTGGACTATTGCGAATTGGTTTCGGGTTTCTCTGCATCCAATTCGAATGTCAGGAGATTGTGACCGGCTCTCTATGGAGCCAGTTCACAAATCTCCGGAGCGGCTCTGATGTAAATTTTGGACAGGAGTGCCGTGCGTCATCTGGTCCGAATTCAGCCAAAAATGTGGGCTAAAACTGGACCGGAAGCAGTAAATGGGGACGCATCGTACCCCTGCTGTGAGCCGCTCCATGCTGCGGTGCGAACCCAGCCTTAATGTTGCTGTAGGCCTCTTGGCAGCCTCCCTGACCAGTTTTCTTCCCGTCTTTTCATCAATTTTGGAGGGATGTCCAGTTTTTGGTAATGTCATTGATGTGCCATATTTTCTCCAGTTGATGACTGTCTTTACTGTGTTCCATGATATATCTAATGCCTTGGAAATTCTTTTGTACCCTTCTCCCGATACCTTTTAACAAGAAGATTCCTCAAACTTTGGAAGCCTTCTGCGGACCATGGCTTTTGCTGTAGGATGCGACTAAAGCAGGCCATACACGGTCGAATTTCGAACGAATTTTCTTTTCAAAATAAGAAATTTCGGTTTTTTTGTGATCCGATGATGCCACCATTGATTTTCGTAATTCGGCCGACCAAGCCTTCAATTTCACCGCATGTTGCTAAAGAAAAGAATTTTCTTGGCCGGGAATCTTCTTTTCTCTCCATAAATTTTCTTTTCTTATTACATTTCTCGCACGATTCTCCCATCATTGATTAGAAAATCGTTCGTTTTTCGGAAAATTTCCAACATGTCCGATTCCTCAAATTCGATTGCCGCACGAAAATCGGCCGTTGTTGCAGCCCACTAATGATGCGAAATTCATACGAAAATTCTTTCATACGATTTTCGAAAGAAAATTCTTACGAAATTCGAACCGTGTATGGCCGGCATTAGAAAATGTCAGGAAAGATCTACTAGAACAGCTGAGCTTTATTTGGGGTTAATCAGAGGCACTTAATGATGGCAGGTGTGTACTGACTCCTATTTAACATGAGTTTGAATGTGATTTCTTAATTCTGAACACAGCTACATCCCCAGCTATAAAAGAGGATGTGCACACATCTGCAAACACATCATTTTATTTTTACTTCCCCCTCCCCTAAAAGATTTCAGTTTGCTTTTAAATTGAGTTGTACTGTTTATAGGTCACAATAAAAAAAGGTGGAAGAAGTTCTGAAATTATTTATTTTTGTCATTTTTTCCTCACAGAAACCTGATATTTTAATTTAAAAAAAAAAAAATTAATTTAACCACTTCAGCCCCAGAAGGATTTACCCCCTTCCTGACCAGAGCACTTTTTACAATTTGGCACTGCGTCGCTTTAACTGCTAATTGCGCATGCGCATGCAATGCTGTACCCAAACGAAATTTGCGTCCTTTTCTTCCCACAAAGAGAGCTTTCTTTTTATGGTATTTGATTACCTCTGCCGTTTTTATTTTTTGCGCTATAAACTTAAAAAGACCGAAAATTTTGAAAAAAAAAAATGATATTTTCTACTTTGTTATAGAAAAATCCAATAAACTCAATTTTAGTCATACATTTAGACCAATATGTATTCGGCCACATGTCTTTGGTAAAAAAAAAAAAAAAGTGTTAATAAGTGTATATTTATTGGTTTGCGCAAAAGTTATAGCGTCTACAAGCTAGGGTACATTTTCTGGAATTTACACAGCCTTTAATTTATGACTGCCTATGTCATTTCTTGAGGTGCTAAAATGGCAGGGCAGTACAAAACCCCCACAAATGACCCCATTTTGGAAAGTAGACACCCCAAGGAAATTGCTGAGAGGCATGTTGAGCCCATTGAATATTAATTTTTGTCCCAAGTGATTGAATAACGACAAAAAAAATAAAAATAAATTACAAAAAGTCACTAAATGATATATTGCTCACACAGGCCATGGGAATATGTGGAATTGCACCCCAAAATATATTCAGCTGCTTCTCCTGAGTACGGGGATACCACATGTGTGTGCGTACGGGGCCCCGAAAACCAAGCACCGCCTTCAGGATTTCTAAGCGCGTAAATTTTGATTTTACTCTTCAATACCTATCACAGTTTTGAAGGCCATAAAATGCCCAGATGGCATAAACCCCCCCAAATGACCCCATTTTGGAAAGTAGACACCCCAAGCTATTTGCTTTGAGGCATGTTGAGTCCATGGAATATTTTATATTTTGACACAAGTTGCGGGAAAGTGACAATTTTTTTTTTGCACAAAGTTGTCACTAAATGATATATTGCTCACACAGGCCATGGGCATATGTGGAATCGCACCCCAAAATACATTTAGCTGCTTCTCCTGAGTATGGGGATACCACATGTGTGGGACTTTTTAGGAGCCTAGCCGCGTACGGGGCCCTGAAAACCAATCACCGCCTTCAGGATTTCTAAGGGTGTAAATTTTTGATTTCACTCTTCACTGCCTATCACAGTTTCGGAGGCCATGGAATGCCCAGGTGGCACAAACCCCCCCCCCCCCCCCCAATGACGCCATTTTGGAAAGCAGACACCCCAAGCTATTTGCTGAGAGGCATGGGGAGTATTTTACAGCTCTCATTTGTTTTTTAAAACTTTGTGACAAAAAGTGAGGTCTGAAAAATACTCACTATACCTCTCAGCAAATAGCTTGGGGTGTCTACTTTCCAAAATGGGGTCATTTGGGGGGGTTTGTGCCACCTGGGCATTCCATGGCCTCCAAAACTGTGATAGGCAGTGAAGAGTGAACTCAAAAATTTACGCCCTTAGCCTGAAGGCGGTGCTTGGTTTCCGGGGTCCCGTACGAGGCTAGGCTCCCAAAAAGTCTCACACATGGTATCCCCATACTCAGGAGAAGAACAGAATGTATTTTGGGGTGTAATTTCACATATTCCCATGGCATGTTTGAGCAATATATCATTTAGTGACAACTTTGTGCAAAAAAGAAAAAAAAAAAAAAATAATAAGTCTCTTTCCCGCAACTTGTGTCACAATATAAAATATTCCATGGACTCGACATGCCTCTCAGCAAATAGCTTGGGGCGTCTACTTTCCAAAATGGGGTCATTTGGGGGGGGGGGGGGGGGGGTTTGAACTGTCCTGGCATTTTATGCACAACATTTAGAAGCTTATGTCACACATCACCCACTCTAACCACTTGAAGACAAAGCCCTTTCTGACACTTTTTGTTTACATGAAAAATTATTTTTTTTGCAAGAAAATTACTTTGAACCCCCAAACATTATATATTTTTTTTTAAAGCAAAGGCCCTACAGATTGGTGGGCGTTTCATTTTTTTTTTTTTCCACATAGTATTTTCAAATGCATTTTTTGGGGAAAAAACACTTTTAAATTTTAATGCACTAAAACACACTATATTGCCCAAATGTTTGCTGAAATAAAAAAAGATGATCTTAGGCCGAGTACATGGATACCAAACATAACATGCTTTAAAATTGCGTACAAACGTGCAGTGGCAGCAAAATAAATACATTTTTAAAAGCCTTTACAGGTTACCACTTTATATTTACAGAGGAGGTCTACTGCTAAAATTACTGCCCTCGATCTGACCTTCGCGGTGATACCTCACATGCATGGTGCAATTGCTGTTTACATTTGACGCCAGACCGACGCTTGCGTTCGCCTTAGCGTGAGAGCAGGGGGAGACAGGGGTGCTTTTTTTTTTTTTTCTTTATTATTTTTTTGCTTTTTTATCTTATTTTCATACTGTTCCTTTCATTTTTTTTTTAAATCATTTTTATTGTTATCTCAGGGAATGTAAATATCCCCTATGATAGCAATAGGTAGTGACGGGTACTCTATTTTTGAAAAAATTGGGGTCTATTAGAACCTAGATCTCTCCTCTGCCCTCAAAGCATCTGACCACACCAAGATCGGTGTGATAAAATGCTTCCCCAATTTTCCAATGGCGCTGTTTACATCCGGCGAAATCTAAGTCATAAAATGCTCCTAGCTTCCGGTTTCTTAGGCCATAGAGATGTTTGGAGCCACTCTGGTCTCTGATCAGCTGGCTGAATCACGGCTGCATTCTCAGGTTCCCTGTTGAGACAGGAGAGCCAGAGAAAAACACGAAAGACGGTGGGGGGGCATTCCCTCCCACTGCTTGTAAAAGCAGTCTAGAGGCTAATTAGCCGCTAGGATTGCTTTTACATGAAAGCCGACCGCTGGCTGAAAAGAATGATGCCAAGGTGATACCTAAACCTGCAGGCATCATTCTGGTATAACCACTCAAAGTCGTTAATGGCGTACCTGAAGACAAAAAAATGGTTAACAATAAAGCACGGTAAAGTATAAAAAATTGCATAACTGAAAAGCAAACATGATAAAATATAATAAAACATTGCAGAATAGAATACAGTAAAAAAGAGCAGAACAATAGAGAGAGAATAGAGAGAGAGAGAACAATGAAACAACTATTTTTTTTTTATTTTATATATTTTTTTGTGTTTTTTTTTTTTTACACTTTTTTTTGTAACTGTAACTTTTATAACTAACCGGTTCCAGGTTTGGGTCTCTCAAAATGCGATGGCATCTTGGGAGACCCTGTGAAAGTGTGCCTAGTCTGTGCAATGCTGTACCCTACGCTAATACTCAACTAGTGCATGGTAGCGTTCAAAACATTCACCAATGCAAAGACCAGGATTGTCAGGACAGGAGGGAAAATAATAGCAGGTGTCACGCCTATATCCGCGCTTGCTGCAGACACGACATCTCCTTTTTGGGGGGGTTCGTTGGGTAGGGGTACTCGGAAGGACATAAAGAAAATGCCTCTCATGCAGTCGACTGCATTTGGTTGGGGATGTGAATGGGGGAAGTACGGGCGCTGCAGAAGTGGTGGGTTCTCAATTAGGATTGGCGAATGCAGCAGGAAGGACATTATGGGCACGACGGGCCTGTTTGTCTTCTTCTTGGTGGCAGCGGGACACTACTTGTGCTTGCCACCTCACCAGCTTGAACTGCACTTATGGGACTCGCCACGTCACCAAGTGTTACTGCAGTGCGGGTTTGACTACGACCGGGGTGTACTAGGCCGCTGGCGCTTGCCAGTTCACCAAAACGCTACCAAAAAAACTGTTAGCGATCGCAGGGATCAGGCCTGACTCTGGGAACGCTGCAGTTATGCGTTTAGTGTTTTGTAAGTGTCAGTGATCGATTGATACTGCACTTGGGTGGGCTGGGCCGGGCGGAGGGGCAAAACGCAGGTGCTAGCAGGTATCTGGGCTGATCCCGCTACCACTGCGTTTTTGGGAACCCTAAACTGCTGGGGACACTAGTATAGATCTGATCAGATATTGATCCGTTCAGATACTATACCACTAAGGGAGGCGTATGCTGCGTGCGTGGGTGTTAGCGGTACTGGCGCTAATCTGACGCTGCCTGGGGCGAAGCACATCACCGCCGGTCAGGGGGCTAAACTCTACGGTCCGTCATCCGATCCCCCCATAGGGGAGAGTGGCGCTCTGACAGGCCCATCGCTGCACAGTGTGCAGCGATGCACCTGTCATCTTCCTGCTCAGCGGGGATCGGCGGAGCGATCCCCGCTGAGCAAGCGGATGTTCACGGGGCGGATCATGACTGATCTGCCCCGTGTGAAAGAGCCCTTAATCCATTAATCTTTCTGCTCTCTTCCATACGCGCTATGGGAAGACAGCAATGCTCCGCACGCTCCTTAGAAAAATAAATAAATGCATTTTTTTTTGGCAGTTAAAAAAAAAAAATTTGCATTTAAAATACCTTTTTTAGAATGGCAGCATTAACATTTGGAAGTGGAACAGGATCATCATCTCCTTCATCGTCCATCCCCAAGTCTGAATTAAAAAAAATAAAAGATTAGGTAAAATGCAGACATTTAGCAAGCTACAGTACAAAAACATATAACCTTAAAGAGGAAGTAAACGCTGGTTGATTTCTTTCTTCCCTGCAAAGTAAAGGCATAATGTGCCGGTAATGGCACACGCCTCTGTTGAAATGGCATTGGCGGCCGTTCCTTCAGAGCGCATGCGTCGATGACATTGGTGCAGTATACAGTAAATATTTCCTAACGTTTAGAAGATATTTACAGGACCTATAGGTACAAATTATACAGGAAGGTTTACTTCCTCTTTAACCACTTGCCTACTGGGCACTTTTACCCCCTTCCTGCCCAGGCCAAAATCTCCAGCTTTCAGCACAATCACATTTTGAATGACAATAGCACGGTCATGGTACACTGTACCCATGTGAAATTTTTAGCTTTGTCACAAATATAGCTTTCCTTTTTGTAGCATTTAATCTCCACTGGATTTTCTATTTATTTTTTTTTTTTTCGTTGACCAAAAAAATTTTTTATAATAATTGGTTATACAATTTTGCAAACTGGTAATTTTTCTCCTTCAATGATAGGCACTAATGAGGCACTGGTGGGCACTGCACTGATAACCAGGACACTTATAATCAGTGGCCTGCTCATCAGTGTAGATGTCCCTTTCACACAAGCTGGTTATCGGCTCTCCTCATGCTGTCAGCGTGAGGAAAAAAATGTTGATAACCGGCTTGTGTTTTTATCATGATCAGCTGTGATCACATAGTAAAAGGCACTAGGGCGATCAAGGGGTCAAGGGTGTTCCTGGGGAGATATGGGCTGCCAGGGACATGACAGATCACTGGTCCCGATCACTGGGAACAGACGATCTGGCATGTCACCTGGCAGAACGGGGATCCGCCCTGTTTACACTGGCAGATCCCCGTTCTGCCTCTGTACACCGCGATCGCAGGCGATAGAGTCCGCCAGGCACGCTACGGCGGTTCACACGGGAGAGCCGACCTGCCACAATATGACGGCAGCTGGTCGGCAAGCAGTTAAAGAAGAAAGTTTTCAGTTTTGATATGAAATAGTTTACAGGAGGCAACTGGTGTTCTTGGGAAGAGAAATCCAGAGCACAACAGAAGGTCCTGTCCCCTATAGCTTGTAGAAGGGTTTGAGGGACACAGAGGACTAGAATTACAGGAGTGAAGGTTACAAGGAGGGGGCGTAGGGTAATGGTGCACTGACAGAGACCCCCTGATGCAAAGGAAAGACCACTGATGGGGTTCCCAGGGGAACGACGACTTAAAGCAAACTCTGATGTTGAACTATGCCTCATTTTAAAGTGAGAGTAAACTCCCTTATGTTTTTTTATCTATAGGCAAGCTTATAAGGCTTACCTATAGGTACAGTAAATATCTCCTAAAACATGCACCATTTGGGAGATTTACTTTACACGCAGCTAGTGACCTCACCTGCACACGCATTTTCAGGTAAGAGGAGACCAGCGGCAATCTGCTGTAACGATGTGATCCATGATGAAAGCTATGGACCCATTCTGGAGGTCCTTGGTGTGCTGGTGACATTTTCTTGCTCTGACTTGACAGGGTTTCAATTTGTGGTCACTTCAGCACCCACTTATATGCACAGCCATTTCTACAGGAACAGGTGTGTTGGGAATAGTTTGTTGGTACTTTTCAGGCAAATTTGTCAAAATGTGCTAGTATGCGATGCATACTAGTGCATTTTGACTTAAAATTAGGTTGCAGTTTATTCTAACTACTACTACTTTAAAGTGTTGGTTAAGCTAAAAAAAAGCAAAAAAACATGTTTCTATAGTTCCCTCCGATATATAACAAAAAGCTCCGCAGTGCATGTCATTTATAAAATAATGCAGTATAATAGCTTACGTCAGAGCGCTGTTCGGCACTCGGCTGACTGCCCACTGGTCTCCTCTCCAGATGCGATAGCTTCAGGGGGGTGCTGGGAAACCCCCGCTGACGTCAGCCGAGAAGGAAAGGAGGGGAGGAGACTGGCATGCAGTCATGTGAGCTCCGAACGGTGCTCTAAAGTAAGCTATACTGCATATTTTTATACTGCGGAGCTTGCTGTTCTATATCAGAGGGAACTATAGAAGATAAAAACTGTTGAGCAGGAGGGGAGGATCGGGGAGCTGACACTCAGAGGTGAGGGGGGAGAGAAAGGGGGGGGGGGGAAGGGGGGCAGACAGGAGAGCAGGCTGCGGATGACAGAGGTACGCACGGATGACTCCGATGTCAGGGCTCAGCAGCCCTGATAAAAATCGGAGTTAGTGCAGGGAGGGGAGGGTAGAAACCGGCAGGATCAGCCAGGTATTTCAGGTGATACAAGGGGCCAAATGTGTTATGCTGTGCATCTCTTAAGTTCTTGCTGTAAAACCAAGGAAGCTTTAACTTCTGCAGCGTATCAATGCTTTACTAAACAGAAAAGCTGCACATACAACAACTGTAGGATACACAACTCATAGCTTACAAAAATATACCTCCTCGCATCCATTTCTTCTTCTTTGTCCTTCCAAAACACGTCTTTCAAAAGCTAAATCTCCTCCCCCCTAACTCCTGCTTACATCACATCCTGCTGAGAACTTCCTGTCTCAGCTCCAAAACCTATCCAACTGGTTTATTTACATATCAATGGGGGGGGGGGGGGGGGGGGGAGCCTTGCTCAACATATATGTTCCTTCAAATCTAACTCTATATTATTCTTAAAGTGATTAATAGCCATAGCAACACAAAATGACAAAACACAAGCACTGTGGTGTATACCATGCGTTAAGGGAACAGAACAAACGCGTGAAAAACAAACACACACAAAAACACTTCGACCTGCACATTTTTGAACATAGTTGTGCTCATAGGTTTACATATCCTGGCAGAATTTATGATGATTTTTTGGCCATTTTTCAGAGCATATGAATGGTAACAAAATGTTTTTTCACTCATGGTTAGTGGTTGGCTGAAGCCATTTATTATTATCAAGCAACTGTGTTTACGCTTTTTAAATCATAATGAAACTACCCAAATGACCATGATCAAAAAAAGTTTACATACCCCAGTTCTTAATACTGTGTATTGCCCCCTTTGACAGCCTGAAGTCTTTTGTGGTATTTGTGGATGAGGCCCTTTATCTCTTCAGATGGTAAAGCTGCCCATTCCTCTTGGCAAAAAGCATCCAGTTCCTGTAAAATTCTTGGGCTGTCTTGCATGAACTGCACGTTTGAGATCTCCCCAGAGTGGCTCAATGATATTGAGGTCAGGAGACAGATGGCCACTCCAGATGATGTGGGATCCTCCGCTCGAAGAGGGGCTTAAACCAGAGTGCTTGTGTCTCATTATCTCCAGGAAGAGAAGAGCCCCAGGTGCTGGCTAAATGCTGATGCAAGTAGAAGAGAACAAGAAGACCTGGACAGCCGCACACCGAAATGGATAAATCCGTCTTTTTATTCAAAATACAGGATCATTGGGTACATAAAACACGACTGGAGTGGTACAAAAATAGCTGACACGTTTCGCACTTACACCAAGTGCTTACTCATAGCTATGAGTAAGCACTTGGTGTAAGTGCGAAACACGTCAGCTATTTTTGTACCACCCCACAGTCGTGTTTTGTGTACCCCATGATCCTGTATTTTGAATTTAAAAAAATGGATTTATCCATTCCGGTGTGCGGCTGTCCAGGTCGTCTTGTTCTCTAATGGCCACTCCAGAACTTTCACCTTATTCTTCTGTAGCCAATGACAGGTGGACTTGGCCTTGTGTTTTGGATCATTGCCATGTTGAAATGTCCAAGTACATCCCATGCGCAGCTTCCTGGCTGATGAATGCAAATGTTCCTCCAGTATTTTTTGATAACATACTGCATTCATCTTGCCAACAATTTTGACCAAATTTCCTGTGCCTTTGTAGCTCGCACATTCCCAAAACATCAGCGATCCACCTCCGTACATTTCATCATAGACCTTATTGACTCCTCTCCGTGCTGTTTGGCTTATTGCAAGCAGCATACTTTGTGGCATTTGTGTAGTAATGGCTTTCTTCTGGCAACTCGACCATGCAGCCCATCTTTCTTCAAGTGCCTCCTTATTGTGCATCTTGAAACAGCCACACCACGTGTTTTCAGAGAGTCCTGTATTTCACCTGAAGTTATTTGTGGGTTTTTCTTTGCATCCAGAACAATTTTCTTGGTAGTTGTGGCTGAAAATTTAGTTGGTCTACCTGACCATGGTTTGGTTTCAACTAGAGCTGCACGATTAATCATCAAGAATAGTTATCACGCTTTTTTCCCCGTTGCGATCTTGACAAAAGCGTTTCACGATTCTTGCTATGCAAAGAATTCTCTCTGCCATGGCCATCAAAAGAAAGGGAAAAAAAAACAGGCAGTCTGCCAAGAATCACAACATTCTTTAGCAGAGGAACCAAGTCTAAACATTGTAACAATTTATCAATGGAATAGACTTCGTGTGTGAGGAAAGTTTAACCAATTAAAAACACTAAACCTTTTTCTGACATTTGTTGGTTTCAAATAAAAATCATTTTTTTTGCTAGAAAATTACTTAGAACCCCCAAACATTATATATACTTTTTTAGTAGAGACCCTAGAGAATAAAATGGTGGTTGTTGCAATATTTTATGTCACACTGTATTTGCGCAGCGGTCTTTCAAATGCAATTTTCTTGGGGAAAAAAATGACTTTACCAAATTAAAAAAACGAAACCAGTAAAGTTAGCACAATTTTTTTGGTATAATGTGAAAGATTTTACGTCGCGAGAATCATGATCTTATTATTCTAAGCAAAAAAAAAAAAATTGTGATTCATTTTGGCCAGAATCGGGCAACTCTAATTTCAACAGAACCCCTCATTTTCCACTTCTTAATTAGAGTTTGAACACCGCTTATTAGCATTCTCAATTCATTGGATATCTTTATATCCCTTTCCTATTTTATACAGTTCAACTACCTTTTCCCGCAGATCCTTTGACAATTCTTTTGCTTTCCCCATGACTCAGAATCCAGAAACGTCTGTGCAGCACTGGATGAAAGATGCAATGGTCTGTCAGGAGTCCAGAAACTCATTGACCTTTTCCACGCACACTCTAATTACAAGCAAACTTATCACAGATGAGGATGGTTACCGTTAATAGCCATTCAAACCCCTTTGTGTCAACTTGTGTGGATGTTATCAGGCCAAAATCACCAGGGTAGGTAAACTTTTGATCAGGGTCATTTGGGTAGTTTGTTTGCCATTATGATTTAAAAAAAAAAGAGTAAACACAGTTAAATTGATAATAAATGGCTTCAGCCCAACACGAACCATGAGTGAAAAATATTTGTGTTATTCATATTCTCTGAAAAATGGCCAAGAAATCATAAATCCTGCCAGGGCATGTAAACTTATGAGCACAACTGTATACAATGTGGCCCTGGAACTAGTCAGGATTCAGGCAGCAGGATTTTGGCTTTACAGCAAGTAGATTATTACCATTAGTCCAAGTCAGGAGAAAACAATGCATTAATCAGCTTTTCAGCTGCAGGTATAACCTAGTGCGTAGGCATAGTCAAGGGGGTAACCTTGGCGTAGTCAAGTGAGGTTTCTCAAATGAGGAAAAAAAAAAAATGATCAGTGAAGGAGAAAACGAAATTGTAAAACCAAAACAAAAAAATTTTTTTTTTTCAAAAATTTTGTTCTTTTTTTAGTTTGTTTAGCAAAAAATAAAAACCGCAGAGGTGATCAAATATCACCAAAAGAAAGCTCTATTTGTGGGAACAAAATGACAAAAATTTTGTTTGGGTACAGTATAGCATGACTGCGCAATTGTCATTCAAAGTGCGACAGAGTTGAAAGCTGAAAATTGTCCTGGGCGGGAAGGGGCGAAATTGCCTGGTATTGAAGTGGTTAAATTATAATATAAATATATATACATATATACACACACACACACACACACACTAGAGCTGCACAGTTAATTGTCAAGAATCGTTATCGTGATTAATCGTCAAGAATCGTTATCGCAATCTTGACTAAAGTGTTTCACAATTCTTTCTATGCAAAGAATTCTCTCTGCTCTTCTGAAGCCACAGCCCTCAAAAGAAAGGAAGAGAAAAACCGGGCAGTCTGCCAAGAAACAAAACATTCTTTATCAGTTGAACTTAAAGTGGAGTTCCACCCAAAAGTGGAACTTCCACTCATCGGATTCCTCCCCCCCTCCGGTGTCACAGTTGGCACCTTTCAGGGGGGAGGGGGGTACAGATACCTGTATATTACAGGTATCTGTACCCACTTCTGGCATAGATAGCCGCAGAATCTGCGGTTATTTACGCCACTTCCTGTTCCACCCCCCCACTCCCCGCTGTCTGCTGGGAACTACACGGGTCCCAGAGACAGCAGGGACCAGCCGTATTGCGCTGCGCGACTCGCGCATGCGCAGTAGGGAACCGGGAAGTGAAGCCGCACGGCTTCACTTCCTGATTCCCTTACCGAAGATGGAGGCGGCAGCACCCGAGGACCGAGAGACGGTTCGGCCTCGGGTGCCGACATCGCGGGCGCCCTGGACAGGTAAGTGTCCATGTTTTAAAAGTCAGCAGCTGCAGTATTTGTAGCTGCTGACTTTTAAAAAAAAAAAAATTCGGCGGAGCTCTGCTTTAAGTATAAACATTGTAACAATCTGTCAATGGAATAGACTTCCTGTGTAAGTGAAAAAAGTTTAACCACTTAAACACTAAACCTTTTTCTGACATTTGTTGGTTTCAAGTTAAAATCTTTTTTTTTGCTAGACAAATAACTCAGAACCCCCAAATATATATATTTTTTTAGTAGACACCCTAAAGAATAAAATGGCCGTTGTTGCAATATTTTATGTCACACTGTATTTGCGCATCGGTCTTTTAAATGCAATTTTTTTTTTAATTACTTTAATGAATTAAACAAAAAAAAAAAAAAAAATCTAACCAGTAAAGTTAGCCCATTTTTTTTTTTTGTATAATGTGAAAGATTTTACATTGCGAGAATCGTGATCTTTTTATTCTAAGCAAAAAAATTGTGATTCTCATTTTGGCCAGAATCGTGCAGCTCTAACACACACACACACCATAAATTTAGTAGCTCTTCAGATAAATCAAATGAACTATACAGTGGGGACAGAAAGTATTCAGACCCCTTTAAATTTTTCACTCTTTTATATTGCAGCCATTTGCCAAAATCATTTAAGTTCATTTTTTTCTTCATTAATGTACACACAGCACCCCATATTGACAGAAAAACACAGAATTAGTGACATTTTTGCAGATTTATTAAAAAAGAAAAACTGAAATATCACATGGTCCTAAGTATTCAGACCCTTTGCTGTGACACTCATATTTAACTCAGGTGCTGTCCATTTCTTCTGATCATCCTTGAGATGGTTCTACACCTTCATTTGAGTCCAGCTGTGTTTGATTATACTGATTGGGCTTGATTAGGAAAGCCACACACCTGTCTATATAAGACCTTACAGCTCACAGTACATGTCAGAGCAAATGAGAATCATGAGGTCAAAGAGCTCAGAGACAGAATTGTGGCAAGGCACAGATCTGGCCAAGGTTACAAAAAAAATTCTGCTGCACCCAAGAGCACAGTGGCCTCCATAATCCTTAAATGGAAGATGTTTGGGACGACCAGAACCCTTTCTAGAGCTGGCTGTCTGGCCAAACTGAGCTATCGGGGGAGAAGAGCCTTGGTGAGAGAGGTAAACAAGAACCCAAAGATCACATTGGCTGAGCTCCAGAGATGCAGTTGGGAGATGGGAGAAAGTTGTAGAAAGTCTACCATCACTGCAGCCCTCCACCAATTGGGGCTTTATGGCAGAGTGGCCCGACGGAGGCCTCTCCTCAGTACAAGACAAATGAAAGCCCGCATGGAGTTTGCTAAAAAAAACCCTGAAGGACTCCAAGATGGTGAGAAAGAAGATTCTCGGGTCTGATGAGACCAGGATAGAACTTTTTGGCCTTAAATCTAAGCGGTATGTGTGGAGAAAACCAGGCACTGCTCATCACCTGTCCAATAAAGCCCCAACAGTGAAGCATGGTGGTGGCAGCATCATGCTGTGGGGGTGTTTTTCAGCTGCAGGGACAGGACAACTGGTTGCAATCGAGGGAAAGATGAATGCGGCCAAGTACAGGGATATCCTGGACGAAAACCTTCTCCAGAGTGCTCAGGACCTCAGACTGGGCCGCAGGTTTACCTTCCAACAAGACAAAGACCCCAAGCACACAGCTAAAATAACGAAGGAGTGGTTTCACAACAACTCTGACTGTTCTTGAATGACCCAGCCAGAGCCCTGACTTAAACCCAACTGAGCATCTCTGGAGAGACCTAAAAATGGCTGTCCACCGTTTACCATCCAACCTGACAGAACTGGAGAGGATCTGCAAGGAGGAAATCCAGGTGTTCAAAACTTGTTGCATCTTTCCCAAAAAGACTTGTGGCTGTATTAGATCAAAAGGGTGCTTCTACTAAATACTGAGCAAAGGGTCTGAATACTTAGGACCATGTGATATTTCAGTTTTTCTTTAATAAATCTGCAAAAATGTCAACTGTGTTTTTCTGTCAATATGGGGTGCTGTGTGTACATTAATGAAGAAAAAAATTAACTTAAATGATTTTAGCAAGTGGCTGCAATATAAGAGTGAAAAATTTAAGGGGGTCTGAAAACTTTCCATCCCCACTGTATATGAAACACAAAGTGATGAAAACGAGTGTCTAGTCCACAAATGACAAGAGGCTGTGCGGCAAAAAGGGATTGTTGAACTTTCTGCCACCACAGTCAAAACACATAAAATGTGTGTAGAAAAAATAAATGTATACTTAGTCCATTCAGAAAATATAAAAAATGTGTCTTAAAAATAAAAATCCATATTCCCAGTGAAGTGATTATTTTCAAGTGATACGATTTTATCTCGACTTTTATGCAATAAACAATAAAGTGACTTGTGCAAGTTTTCAAGTGATGCGTCTGTCTCAACTCCTATGCAAAAAAACAATGTGATTTCTCGTGCTCCCCCTTAGGTATATGCAACAGAAGCCCCCACCCCTGCAGGGGTAAAGAGCATGTAGTATATACGAGCTCCAATCCTGATAACCCTGGGGTCAATCCGTTCTTTCACTCCAGAACAAGGTGCATGTAATGCGGTATCCACATGGAAATTAAAAGTGGGCATCCATAGTGTAAACCTGCAAAAACATTTTATTTGGCACAACTACAACAGCATCAGAATAAAAAACGGCTGAGTAATACACTTACACGCTCACATTTTTTAGGGTAAGTGTATTTCCTGGGTCTTGGGCGGCGTGCGCTCCACAGACCAAACCAGAGAACCGCAAATGACCGAAGCGACGTTAGATGTGCATCACAAGCCCTGACTTACGTGTTTTGTCATAGGACGTCGTCTGAGGTGCGGCCGTCTTGGTACACATCACTATATACCCCGTTTCCCCGAAAATAAGACCTAGCGTGATTGTCGGTGATGGCTCCAATATAACCCCTACCCCCAAAATAAGCCCTAGTTAAAGTCCTTGTAGGTCTTATTTTCAGGCAAACAGGGTAGGGCTTATTTGGGGGTAGGCTTATATTGCAGCCATCATGGACAATCACACTAGGTCTTATTTTCTGGGAAACAGGGTAGTAGGTGGAGGTGCCGCCACACCTGTGGCCAATCGTGCTTAATTAAACAAGCGAAAATTTCTCCAATGGACACAAATGGAGGAGGATGGCAATGCTCCAATAAAACGTAGCAGACTTTCACCATAAACCGTCAATAAAATGTGATATACCCTCATATATAAAAGCCGGCATAGCTCCCTAGCGGTAAAGAACGGTAATCACACGCCGCAGCACAACACCACCTACTAAGGAAAAACAGATATCAATTAAAACGGAGGAGCATAGTCCCAACCAGGGGGGGGAAGATCATAAAATAAAATATATATATATATATATATATATATATATATATATATATATATATATATATATACATACACATATACACACACACACACACACACACACACACACACATACTCTATAAATGTACATTATAATAAGATTAGTATAAAAATGTATACCTATAAAAAAAATGTACATTGCTATATTCAGATTACTATAAAAATATGTGTTCATGAGGAAAGCTTTTTTCTTACTTCTGTATTTAGGGTCAGCATTGCCTCTTTCCTATATCCATGATCTTGGATGGTGGCAGCTGGTAGTTGGCATATAACTGTTACGGTCCGTTGGTTTAAAAAATGTCTTCGTATGTAACTCGCCATCTCTCTTGAAGATTTGTAGATCTAGATAGTCTATTTGTTGGTGGTTGCTCTTACCGGTGAAGGAAATCCCATACTTAGGATTTCTTTTTACGCCACCAAGAAACCTCTGAAAAGAATCAGAGGACCCCCATACTATAATTACATCATCGATGATCTCCGATAGAATTTGATTTCTGGTTGGGTTTTGCCATAAATATAATTCTCTTGCCATAGATTCATTAAAAGGTTAGCTACACTGGGGGCATAAGGTGCCCCCATGGCTACTCGCTTGGTTTGGACATAATTATTTTTGGTATAATAAAAAGAGACCCATTATCTGCCAGAGCAGTTTTTACACATTTGGTTAAAACCCATAAACCTATATCTTTCAGGGAAAAAAATTAATGAATGAAAAAAAAAAAAAAATAAGCAACGCAGCGCCTCCAAAAGAGATTAAAAGCCTAAAACCCAATGTGCAAAAAACATCCACATTACAAAAAAAAAAAAAAAAGTGTAAATAAAGTCCAAATTTTTATGAAACATCAGCTCAAAGTGTTTTCCACCAATAAAATTCTCTCCACCACACGCGAGCAACAGAACTAAAATGCACCCACCGACATTAAAACTGTCTGAGGAGAGCAGCTAATCTTTCAGCAGGATGGTGCTCCTGTTCATTTCGACTTGGATGTTCGTCGATACTTGAATGATACCCTACCAGAACATCGGATGGGCCGCGCAGGAAAGAATGATTCATCAATGTCGCTCTGGCCTCTGCGATCGTTGTACCGAACACTGCAACTTCTTTCTCTGGGAGTACATGAAGAACTTGGTGTATGTCTCCCCCCCATGCCACAGGACCTGAACAACCTGAGATGATGCATCACAGAAGCAGTGGAATCAACATTCAAGGACATGCTGGTTCGAATCTGGACAGAACTGAAGTACAGTCTCGACATCTGTCGTGTCACCAATAGGTGTTCAACACTTGGAGGTAGCTGACTTTTTTCCTTCTCTTTACTTTCATTTCAGTAAAGCTTTGTTTATATATGGGGAGTCATGGCATACTCTGGAAGTCATAGAAAGTGATTGGGTGGCTGTACAGCTGCCATATCCCTTTCATTAGAAACTCCTCTGCTGTCACCATCGTAAGACATACACCATTTTCAGGAAAGGGTTAAAGCACTGGCCTAAAATTGATGGGGAGTGCCAGTGAGTAAGGATGAGCTCCGGCGTGTTCGCATGCTGAACGTGCCGAGCCCGCCAGGAAGTCGGCACGGCGCAGCGCTAATCACAGGTAGGGAGACATTTCCCGATCTCTGCAGCCGCACATCGGGAAAGGTCTCACTGATTGTGATTAGCGCTTCGCTGTACCAGCTTCCTGGTGGGCTCGGCACGTTCAGCATGCGAACACGCCGGAGCTCATCCTTACCAGTGAGCATGATTTCATGTATTTTGGTCACAGATACAGATTTATAGGAGAGAGCACAAACTTAGAATCCTGTTTAATATGCATGTATACCCATGTAACTATGTAACCCATGTGCATGTAACTATCATCAGCACAGAATGATATGGCCTTGATTATAACAAGTTAGAATGCTGGCCATTGGCTAGCCTGAGCTTGTAGAAGGAGTCTGGGGCTTATAATCTTCCCCCCTCCTTGGCTAGCTTTTCCTGTTTGTGAAGCAGTCGGCACGTCGCTTCCGGTTTCAGGTTCACGATCGTGGTGTCAGGCAGTGTTGACGCTCTGCCTCCCTAGCCAGCTCTCATCCAGCTCTGTCTCAGCTGGCGTGCGGGTTCCAGCGCGTCAAAGAAACCATTCTTTCTGGCAGGAGATAGGCACGGGGCCAGGAGGCGGGGAAGCTGGGGTGGGGTTTTGAGAGGAGAGGTGCCGCTGTATGGGTGCAAGTGAGCCTCATTGTTAAAGTGGAAGTCCAGTCAAAAATTACAATTTTTCTATTAATTATATGTAAAATATATCTTTAACATTATTAATTTTCTGTATAGCCGATTGTCAAGCTTAGAAGGTCTAATCAAAGCTAGACAATCCGCTTCTTCCTTGTTCTTCAGGGGACAACCTTACTTCCCTTTGTGCCGGTTCACACTGCTGCGCTGTGAATTTGTTCCGTTTTTTTGTCCTGTGTGAGGTGCGATTTTACCGCGAATTTCAGGAGTTGGTCATAGCTGCGATTGATGTTCTAGCCAATGGAATCATAATGGAAAAAAAAAAAAAAAAAGTGTTAATTTCCTGTGTATTTCCTGTTTTTTGTGGAGAGTAGTGTGGTGGAATTCGCACATATCTGAACAATGCGATTCCAGAACGATTTACATTGATGTCTATGGAGGCTAAATTCGCAACGCAACACTGTAAACTCGCACAAGATCCTTTTTTTTATCGCATCGCATTCGTAGGGGAATCGCAACGCATGTATGTGAACGACGGTCAATGAAAACAATGACTTTATGGATGACATGCTAATTTAGAATGTTTTTGACGCATCACATTCGTTAGAACTCGCATCAGTGTGAACCGGCACTTTATCTGAATTCTGCATGCTGCCTCTCACTTCCTGATAACCTTGTCATTCTCTCCTACACAGGCATGCCTACTTGTTCATTCTAACCACCCGTCTTGCCTAGTCCCTCCCCATTCCTCCTATCCTTAGAGAAGGATAACTTCCTGTCTTTACAGCCTTGTTTTGGTTACTAGCTGCCTGAGAGACACAGAACAGGCAAGCCTGGTAAGTATGTTCTGCTCACTGCACATGGCTAAAGTAGCACATGGCACACACAAACCGTTATAAGGCTTCAACTTTAAAGTGGAAGTCCAGTCAAAAACGATCCCCCCCCCCCCCATCTATGCGCCTTTGAAAATCAGCGACTTTGAAAAAGGTGCCTGCACTACTTTGATGCAACTTTGATCCAGAGTGTAAAGTTGGATCAAAGCTGCACTCAAATCTCACTCTAAAATCGCACAGCTTTGGAGTCACACTAGTGGAAACGTAGCCTATGGCTAGAGTGCAGCTTTGATCCAACTTTACACTCTGGATCAAAGTTGCATCAAAAGTCGCATCAAAGCCGCCGATTTTCAAAGTTGCATAGATGGGAATGAGTGCCATTGAAATCAATGGGCTATGACTGGTCATGTGACTATGTCCAAAGTCGCATGACAAGTCATACTAGTGGAAAGGGAGCCTTTGTCTACGTTTCCACTATTGCCACCCCAAAGTTGCACTATATAGAGTGCAGCTTTGATCCAACTTTACACTCTGGATCAAAGCATTGCAGGTACCCTTTCAAAGTTGCGGATTTTCAAAGTTGCACAGATGGGAACGGGTAGCATTAACATCAATGGGCTGTGACTTGTCATGTGACTTTGGACACAGTCGCATGACAATTCACTTTTCCACTATTGCAACCCCAAAGTTGCACGATTTAGAGTGACCTATGCGACTGAGTGCAGCTTTAATCCAAGGTTACACTCTGGATCAAAGTCGCATCAAATTAGTGTAGGTACCTTTTCACTTTCCTTTAAGTCGCTGATTTTCAAAGTCGCAAAGATAGGAATGGGTGCCATTAAAATCAATGGGCTGTGACTTGTCATGCAACTTTAGGTGTCCAAAGTTGCATGACAAGTCATAGTGGAAACTGAGCCCTAGTGTGGTTGCCTGTACTATGATCATTGTAGACTGAGCTGAGTTCATCCTCACGCACTATTCTTGTTATCTTTTTATTGCAGCACCTACATCTACATTCATAGTTGGTCACAAAGGGGTGTTTTCACAAAACTAAAAGGCATCGAATTTGCCTTTATCCCTCCCACTCCAGTCAGGGGTTCAAAGCATGGTAGCGCTCCATCCCTGAGGAACTGGATCATACCAAAGCTCAGAACTTCAATACAGGGGCATTCCCTTCCCGGGCCACACTGCCATTTTCAAACTTATCCCAGCCACCTACTAGCGCAGAACAGGTTTCCTTGTGCACCTCACTGACCCAGATTCATGCAGTACGAAACACTCGCTCTACATCTCTACCACACTTACAAGATTATCACACATAGGTTGGACTTGATGGACTTGTGTCTTTTTTCAACCTCACCTACTATGTAACTATGTAACTATGTAAGATGGGATGGAGGTGATTGAGGCCCGTCCGGTTAGAGCGGAAGTTTCATCTGCTCCCATAGCCCCTGTGCAATCTGGCACCTCTTCATGTAATACCAGCTTGCCGTTACCTATAGTGGCTCCTTCTCCACTAGCGATCATGCCTTCCGTGTCCCCTGCCCACTTTGTCCCGGCTAATGTCAGGAAAGATATCTTAGATGTTAAGGATGTAAATCTGGCTTCCCTTCTCATAGCTTTGCTGGATATTGCTAAAACAAGTCTTATGCTTGCGGGGTAGTCTCTGTGGTTCTCAAAATGAGGGATCCAAGCTTAGCATAGCGGAATTCGTTCTGTCCTTCGGTATTTATAGAGATATCATTTGTGCAGTTAGTCCCAGTAGGAGAGAGGAATTGGACCTTTATCTGCACAAGGTGGTGGCTTCCCGTTCTGCGATTACCACCGGTCTTTTTTAGCGATGGTTGCTGCTACTTGGGCTCAGTTTCACATGGTTAGTTGGAGCAATATCGACATGGAGCTTTCCTGTAGACACTTCACCAATCAGAAATCTCTGATATGTGGCCATTGTTAGTCATCAGCTCATACCCCCAAATGGTGTCCCAATCAGGAACATACTTTTCCTACGGGTAAAGCCAGGCATCCAGTGGATCCACCACAGGACCATCGTGTCAGGTAGACAAACTGGGCAGACCCATACATTATCTAGGAAAGGCACAGCTATGTAATAATTTCAATTACACAAACTACAACCAGTGTAGACTTCTTCATATCTGCGCCAACTGCTTCAGAGCGCACCCCAAATCCACCTGTCCCATCAAGTCTTCCAGATTTTCCTGACTGAGCCGAGTCAACGTGTCCATGTTTGGGTTCTGGTTGGAACTCCACCAGTCCCCAGCTCTCAATTTCTCAAGGAGAGTTTTTCTGAAGGTTTCCATGTAGGCCTCATCACATTACCTTTAAAACCCTTTGAATGTGTTAGTTTATTATCTGCAGGCAGTCGTGCTCTGTTAGTTGACAAATTATTAGAGGTCGAGTCATCCAAAGGTTTTGTCATAAGTCCTTTTGTCTCTTCAACTTTCAGCATGTTGAGGATTAGCCCTGTGTGGTGAAGGGGAAGTTTTCCAATAAATATGGTTTAATTCATGACTTGTCCGCTCCTCATTCCTCTCACATACCTAGCCGTTAGGGCTGGGAGATTTTCCCCCCCCCAAAAAAATCTGCGATTTTTTTATAAAAAACTCGATTCACGATTCAAATCCGATTTTTTTTTTTTATTATATTAAAGTGCATCAACAAACAAAATTAAAAAAAAATTTAAGTGCATTTTAAACATTCTTTGCAAGGAAAATGTACCCATCAACAGCAGGTTGAGGCAAGCTTGGTGGTGACAGGTGACAATATGATATCCCCACAAAACAAAAAATCCTGAGGTAACTGACTCTAAGTCAAGACTGGCCATACTTAGTTACCTATAGATTATCTGCAGATTTCTATGGTCAGGTCAGATGGAAAAAGTGGAACAGATTCCTCCATCTATGCTGAACTGTGTGGATGGAAGAATCTGCCACTGGCCCAAGCTTCCATATCTTTCGCTCGTCTGCCCCGCTGGCTCTCACAATACCTGAACATTCTGATTGGGTGCAGGCATTGTTTAGGCAGAGAATCCAACGGGGCTGACTACTACTGACACACACTACATCACTGTATATACTGACACACACTACATCACTGTATATACTGACACACACTACATCACTGTATATACTGACACACACTACATCACTGTATATACTGACACACACTACATCACTGTATATACTGACACACACTACATCACTGTATATACTGACACACACTACATCACTGTATATACTGACACACACTACATCACTGTATATACTGACACACACTACATCACTGTATATACTGACACACACTACATCACTGTATATACTGACACACACTACATCACTGTATATACTGACACACACTACATCACTGTATATACTGACACACACTACATCACTGTATATACTGACACACACTACATCACTGTATATACTGACACACTCTACATCACTGTATATACTGACACACTCTACATCACTGTATATACTGACACACTCTACATCACTGTATATACTGACACACTCTACATCACTGTATATACTGACACACTCTACATCACTGTATATACTGACACACTCTACATCACTGTATATACTGACACACTCTACATCACTGTATATACTGACACACTCTACATCACTGTATATACTGACACACTCTACATCACTGTATATACTGACACACTCTACATCACTGTATATACTGACACACTACATCACTGTATATACTGACACACACTACATCACTGTATATACTGACACACACTACATCACTGTATATACTGACACACACTACATCACTGTATATACTGACACACACTACATCACTGTATATACTGACACACACTACATCACTGTATATACTGACACACTACATCACTGTATATACTGACACACACTACATCACTGTATACTGACACACTACATCACCGTATACTGACACACTACATCACTCAGTGATGTAGTATGTCAGTATACAGTGATGTAGTATGTCAGTATACAGTGATGTAGTATGTCAGTATACAGTGATGTAGTATGTCAGTATACAGTGATGTAGTATGTCAGTATACAGTGATGTAGTATGTCAGTATACAGTGATGTAGTATGTCAGTATACAGTGATGAGCACATTGCTGTGTGATGTCATATGGGGGTATTGTCATATATTGAGCACAGTGCTGTGTAATGAAATTTAAGAAGGGTGAATATATGGAATGGGATGTGATGTGACTTCTCTCCTCTGAGGTATTATTCTTTCTGGCAGTGATCACATGGCTATCAGTATCTCATGAAATACACCATACAGGCAGCTCTGACTCACCCTCTCTTCTCTCTCTCTCTGCAGCCCAGGAATGTCCCTGTGATCCCCCCACCCCCTCCTCCTCCTGATATCACAGCCCTCCAATACACAGCGGCGTTCCCCCAACAGCCTTGCCCACTACCCCGCCTACACACCCACCCACCCATGCACAGCGTCGGGCCTCGCGGACTAGGCCAAAGCCGCGGCCTCGCCTGAAAAATCGTGCCCGCAGCTCCTCAGGCCCGGCGCGGTGCTGTTAAAAAAAAAAAAAAAAAAAAAAATCTAAAAAAATCGATTTGAAGAAGATTTGAATCGATTTGACCTCTCAACTCGATTCAAGATTCAAATCGATTTTTTTCCCAGCCCTACTAGCCGTAATTCTCTCATTCCATCAGAAGAATTCTCGCTGAAATATTCATCAGTGGATTTGGCTATTTAGTGCATTTTACAGACAGGTAGGGGCACATTGTTAACCAAAGCTGATGTTTCTGATGCTTTTAAACTCCTTTCCATCAAACCTACCCTCTGGCAATGGGGCAAGCATTATTTCAACACAAAATTGGGTCCAAGAGCAGTCCCTTGGCTCTTCAATACCTTCGCCCAAGCTCTCAGTTGGATATTGTCCAACTGCAAAGGTGGTCCATAAAGTTATTCATTATTTGGATGATTTCTTGTTATTAGAGAGCCCTGGTCAGTCTCCTAGGGATCTTAACCACTTCAGCCCTGGAAGATTTGGCTGCTTAATGACCGGACCATTTTTTGTGATTCGGCACTGCTTCGTTTATACAGCGATCAGTGCTATAAAGATGCACCGATTACTGTAAAAATGTCACTGGCGGGGAAGGGGTTAACTGTATTCCCTGGGAGGTGATTCTAACTGAAGGGGGAGGGGACTGACTAGAGGAAGTGACGGATCGTGGTTCCTAGCTAATAGGAACACATGATCTGTCAGTCCTCTCAGAACAGGGATTTGTTTGCTTACACACACTTCCGTGTTCTGTCCATCGAGCTCGTGATCGCTCGTGGCCGGCGGTCATCCCGGCCGTCAGCCGCGTGCCTGCTATCACGATCCCGCGAGCCGACGTATAGCTACGACGGTTCGCGGGATCGTGCAGACCTGCTGCAGTAAAATTATGGCAGCTGGCAAGCGGTTAAATCACTCACAGAACTTTTTTCCGATTTGAACGTCCCCATGGCTGCCCACAAGGTGGAAGGGTCTTCCAATGTCATTACCTTTCCATGTATTACTCTAGACACCAATCTCATGATTACTAGTTTGCTCCAGGAGAAACTTGATAGGATCATTCACAATCTGGTTAGGTCCCCTGTCTGCTCAAGGAAAGATTTACAGTCACTTTTGGGTATGCTCAACTTTGCCTTGAGGATCATTCCACAAAGCAGGCCATTAGTTTCCAGGTTGTTGGCTCTCCTAACCCTGTGCCAGCCCAGAGGGCTGAGTTTACAAGCCGATGCATGAGCTGATCTGCTCAGGTGGGACCAGTTTGTGCGCAATTGGAATGGTTTTTCAATGTTTATCCATATACCTACTGCCATGTTTCCCAGAGTTTTTTCAGATGCCGCAGCCACAGTGGGTTTTGCAGCAATCTTTGGGTGTCCGTGGCTGGCTCTTCTGTGGCCCCCAGAGGAGTTTAACATACCTAGGTTCGCTCAGATTTCTGCACTATTTGAAAACTTTTAGTGCTCATCACTATTTGAAATCTACCCGATAGTTGCAGCTAAAGTCACATGGGGACCTGCACGATCTGGTCACACAGTCCTTTTCCTTACTGATACTTCAGCCACAGCTGAAACTCTGAAAGATCCGGATCCCGCCTCATCATGTCCTTTATGCGTAGGTTGACGTGTTTGGGCCTCATGTACAAATTTCATTTTCAGGGTGACAACAATGTGGCAGCAGATGCCTTATCTCAACTTGATTTTCTGCATTTTTTTTTTACAGCATTCAGAAGCAGATCCGGTGGGAAAGCCGTATCCACCTTACTCCCTGCTCACAATGGATGAGATGCACTCAGGGTGAATGCTGCCAACCTGGTGAACCCTCATCTAAGAATACTCAAAGCATACAATGAGGGGCGTGGCTACCGCCGAGCAGTATGGAAGCCTGAACAGACAGCTCCAGCACCAAACGGAATACCGATCACCACCACTGCTAATCCACAATCCTATGATGGTTACAAGTGACCCTCACACATCAGGGCAGCAACCGGGCTTGTCCCGGAAAAGAAAGGAGTACAGACAACCGAAGAAATTGACTGATTTCTTCAGTGCCATCCGGAGGACGAATCCAAGATGGCGCCCGCGGCTCCTTAGCACCGCTGCATACACAGATCTCCCTGATGCAGATGAAGAGGCAATATCCCCCCCAGAAGATAACCTTTCATCCCCCAAGTCCCCACAATCATCCTCAGTGAGCAACAGCCCTGCTAAAGCGCAGATGCGCTTGGATTCCAGTCAGCATCTCCATGAGGTAAGCCCTGCTCTGGACACTATCCTCATACAGCAGGCCCAGACTTACCCTATTGCAGCATTCCCCACATCTAACACACCAGTCCTTGACACAATAATAAAGGAGATGCTCATGTCACTGCATAGCTCACTACAAAATTTAAAGTTGAAATGTCCTTTACGGTCCAGAAAGTTGATCACATTGAACACCGTATGGCTGTCATGACAGAAAAGGTTAACGACCTGGTCGATGCACACGACCACACTCGGGATGAACACCATTGGGTCAGGGCCAAGATGGCGGACCTCGAGGACAGGTCCAGACGTAACAATGTCAAAATCAGAGGTATACCGGAGTCAATTTTACCACCTGATCGTAACCCCTACGCCAGGAAGTTGATAGCTACACTTCTACCCGACCTGTCCCCAATGGAAACTATCAGACCGCATTCATCGCCTTCCCCCCCGCATCTTCCTGCCAGTGTCCCTAGAGATGTTCTGATGCGAATCCACTTTTACCACGCGAAAGACATGCTTCTGTCCAAAACAAGACATCTGGGACAACTTCCAGCGCCTTAAACAAAATTACAAATGTATGCAGATATCTCACAATTTACTCGCCAACAGAGGCGACAATTGAACACCAAACCTCTAATCAACCACAAAATCCCCTACCAATGGGGATTCCCGACCAAGCTCATCGTGAACGAAAATGGGGTGAAACACACTATTACTACAGTTGAGGAGGGAATCCAACTCCTACGCACTTGGGGATTCATTCCTGAAGGAGTGTTGCAATCCAGTCAACAACAGCATGACAAAGATCCCATCTGCAGTAACAGCCGTCCTACAAACACTGCAACCTCAACACCAGGTTAGTGGTGACACCACACATCTTCAAGATGCTCAAATACCACATTCCGTCTCGGTGCCTGCTCGCAGCAGATTGTACACAAACTTTCACCCTCGAGTTCATCAGCAGTTCCAGTCTTACTGCTGACCCTTGTTTCCCCCCACCCCTATTGCTCTACTGTTTACCCACAGTATACCCTATTCCTCTCTTCTCACCTTCTTCCTCTAAGAGCACAGAAGACTGTTCAGATACGAACCCGATACAGTGAATGCACTGCAAGCCAGATCACCGACCAGAAGACACCACCTCAACTTCCTTGAATGGAATATTCTACTCAACTAAATGTGAGTACAGATCGCCATTACAGCACACATGGCGTCCCAGACGGAGGCAGCGGACTCTCCTCCAGCTACGGCTGCTGATCTAGCTGCAGCCATTCAAACAATTGCCTCGGGTCAGGCGGCCCTAATGGATAAGATAGATCACGTCCAAACCAATGTGGACTTTATCCGAAGAGACCTGGACTCCTTCCGCGGCCGCATGGCGGAGGTGGAGCAGCGGGTCTCCGGGACTGAGGATACTGTACGTGATCACTCAGGGGACATACACACATTGAAGGCGAGAGTGAAAGCCCTGGAGAGTAGGGCAGAAGATGCCGAGAACAGGAACAGGAGGAACAATCTCCGCATCGTCGGCCTCCCGGAGGGAGCTGAAGGTATGGACCCTACTGTATTCACGGAGCGTCTCCTGAAGGATCTGCTCCCCGGGGCGAGATTCTCTCCCTTCTTCACTATAGAAAGGGCCCACCGCATGCCAGCGACACGGGGGCCGCAGGGCTCCCCCCCTCGCACATTCATATTTAAAATGCTCCATTTCAAAGATAGAGATATGATACTGAGAGAAGCCAGAGCACTGCAAGAGCTGAAATATGAGAACACGCGGCTGATGATATTCCCTGACTTTTCCATGGAGACACAGAGGCAGCGTAAATCGTTCGATACAGTTCGCGCCAAACTGAGGGCCAAAGGTATAAAGTACAGTATGCTTTTTCCGGCACGTCTCCGGGTGGAGGATGGAGAGTCCACCCGCTTCTTCACCTCGCCGGCGGAAGCCTCCTCCTGGATAGAGACGGTACGCAGGCACTAAATATCGCTGGTTATATACCTTTTCATTTTTACATCCCCACACGGATGCAACAGTGTGATCACAGTGTTGGAAAGGAGTCAGACGGCAGAGCAGACTAACTCTCCAGACATAATTAAGGACGGAGATCCTCACTCCAATAATGCCCACCTCCTGATAGGGCTGCTCTGGATTTCCCATGTGCCAGAGAGCTACGAGCAAGGACTTGCACGAGGCATACTGAAACACACGGCAGTCCTCCCCTTGTTACTGGCTTTCCCTATGTTCCTTTAAGGGGAATGGGAGGGTTGACGCTGCACGGAATGTGAACTATGAGCCCTGTTTGGGATCCAGCTTAAGGGAGGATCCCGTTCCTTCCCCGCCGCTAAATTTTTCTGCACCATGGGATTGCCCTATGCAGGGGGAGGTTGAGAAGATGTGCAGCGTGTCCCGCTATGCCTAGCTCTGCAATACAGCTAAGTCTGCACTCCTTGGAAATGTTGTGGATTACTTTATGGTTCAAGTTCTACGGGTTTGCAACTAAGTTTTCCTACCCCCAGCTTATGCTGGGAGACTGCACTGATCCCACATATCTCAGTCTCCATCATCCGGTCCATGTACTGTACTCCAGAGGACGGGACTCCAGTGCCTTCTTGTACACGATACCTCCACAGAGGCATGTTGCCTCTAGTTGTCTCGGGAATGAAGCTCCCTCCGGTTGGGGTGGGGGGTGGCGGGGAGGGTTTTTGTTTGGTTTGTACGCAAATATGTTAAGGGAAGTCAGTTTAATCAGTGTGTCATGTGCTATATATTGCATGTTGAGATGGTTACACAATTTGGCAAGGCATATGTGACGGTGGGCGGTTCGCTGATGGTGGTGATGTCATATCCGGCTTTTAATGTACGATGGTGGCTTAATGTCTTTATGTAAAATTGTCTCCTGGAACACCAGGGGTCTAAACTCCAAGATTAAGCGATCACTGGTGTTCCAGTTCTTGCAGAGACAGTCCCCCCACATATGTATACTCCAGGAGACGCATCTTGTGGGAGGGAAAACAATGAGCTTGCGTAGGCCCTGGGTGGGGCATGCGTACCATTCTACCTACTCTAACCTGGCAAGAGGGGTGAGTGTCCTGGTGCGCAAATCCCTCCCCTTCCGTTTGCTGGCTCTAGATATAGATCCCGGAGGGCGATACATAATCATCCATGCTATCATAATGAGCCTGGAACTGGTGGGACTCTATATCCCCCCTCCTGCCTCGGTCTCTTTTCTTTATCAACTGATCTCTAAAGTTTCACAATATGCTACTGATAATGTTCTGCTGCTGGGGGACTTTAATATGGTCCCGGATCCTGAGGTGGATAGGATGTCTCAGTCATCGGGACCCTTGTCCGACCTTAAAGCGTGGGCAGAGGCCTTTAATCTTACAGATGTCTGGCGATGGAGAAATCCTCGGGTGAGGGCATTTACCTGTCACTCAGCCACGTACAAAACTTTTTCTAGAATAGACCTGGTCTACGCAGGAGGAATGATCCTGTCTAGTATTAAAGACATTGTTATTCTCCCCAGAGGGATCTCGGATCATGCCCCTGTCTCCCTGCAGCTAGAACTAACAAACCGCGCTCCAGAGGGGTTATGGCGACTTTCCAGATTCTGGTTATCTGACTCAAGGGTGGATGTCCCGTGTAGAGCTGATCTGGCTGAATTCTGGGTGAACTGGGATAGATCTATCCCTGTCTCGGTTGTCTGGGATGCATTTAAGGTGTGTATGAGGGGTAAGTTTCAGGACCGAGTGGGGAAAGTTCGTAGAGGGGCCCATGAGGAACTTGAGAGGGCAGAAGCTAGGGTGAGTGGGCTAGAGGCGGCCTATGTTAGAGATCGTACCTCTCAGGCGTATGCTTCCTTGCAGGAGGCGCTGAGGGACGTCTCTCTCATACGCATATCAAATACAAAACTCCATCTTCTGCATCAGAGTCAACGGATTTTCGAGCAGGGGGAGAGAAGTGGTCGCTTATTGGCCTGGCTGTCAAGGGAGTATTCCTCCCCAGTATCTATACCCTGTATCCGGTCCTCTGACGGAGAAGCTCTAACGGACCCCTCCCAAATAAATGAACAGTTTGCAACTTATTATCAAGAACTGTATAGCTCTAGAGTACAATTCACTGAACCTGAGTTGCAGGCGTACCTTGAGGGGATAGACTTGCCATGTCTAACAGAAGCTACTAGGGAGAGATTGGATAGTCCTCTTACTCTCAAGGAGCTCCAGCTAGCGGTGAAATCCCTACAGGGCGGCAAGACACCGGGACCGGACGGTTACCCGGCGGAATTCTATAAACAATATACAGAAGAAATCTTGCCTATCTACAGGGAGGTGTTGCTGAAAACATTTGAGAGTGGAGCTCTCCCCTCGTCTATGTCCGAGGCGGTAATTGTTGTCCTCCCTAAGCCTGGTAAGGATCCGGAGCTGTGTTCCTCTTATCGCCCAATCTCGTTACTGAACGTGGATCTCAAAATACTTGCCAAAGCCTTGGCGGGGCGTCTAAATTCAGTGATCACAGCTTTAATCCACCCGGACCAGTCCGGGTTTATGCCGGGCAGAGGGACAGACATAAACATACGCAGGCTCCTGACGCATTTGGATGCGGCACCGGAGGGCAGCCCGGGGGTAGTGGTGTCCTTGGACGCCGAGAAAGCGTTTGATTCCGTTGAATGGGAGTACCTCTGGGCTGTCCTCCGGAAGTTTGGGTTTGGGCCGACGTTTATTGGGTGGCTGCGCCTGATGTACGCCTCACCCAGGGCTAAGGTACGTACGAGTAATTCATTATCAAGGGAATTTCCCCTGTGCCGGGGAACTAGACAGGGATGCCCGCTGTCACCGGGGCTGTTTGCCCTGGCGGTGGAGCCCCTAGCGGCCAAAATTCGGGCAGAATCCGGGATCAGGGGGCTTCAAATGGGAGTGGTGGAGGAGAAAATATCCTTGTATGCGGATGACACCATCCTGTATTTGAATGATGTCTCCTCCTCACTCCCAATGGCTCTGCGGATGGTGGATGAATTTGGGTCCTTCTCGGGAGTTAGGATCAATTGGAGTAAATCTCTAATTTATCCCTTGAGCCCCAACAGACCTAGACCTCCCAGTCAGAGTCAGTTGGTATGGGTGGATAGGTTTAAATATCTGGGGATTCAGATAGGAGGGCCAGTGGCCCAGTATTTGGATCTAAACCTAAACCCCTTATTGGCACAGTTCTCTAAGAAGTGCACTGAATGGAGGTCGCTCCCCCTGACGCCAGTGGGGAGAGTGAACTTAATTAAGATGGTCTTCCTCCCAAAATTCCTCTATCTGTTTAGGAACAGCCCAGTACAGATACCAGCCTCATACTTTGCAAAAATAAAAGCTATAATTACCTCCTTTCTGTGGTTGGGGAAGGTGCCCAGGTTGGCGCTGACCACTCTACAGCTGACATTGGGACAAGGGGGGTTGGCTCTTCCGGACTTCCAGGCATACTATTGGGCGGCTATACTGGTGACGGCCCGATGGTGGTTCTCCCAGCCCAGGGATAACCCTGCAGTAACCCTAGAGGCTGCGATCCTGGGCTCATATGCCGCTCTCAGCAACCTGGTGTTCCGTGGACCCAAGGCCTATCCGAACTTGACGACCCCAATGCGCACTACCATCGCGGTCTGGCAGAAGGCCAGGGCGAGCTTTCGGTCTGAAGGTAAAATATCCCCTCACACACCTCTATGGGGCAACCCCAATCTCCCTCACTTACGAACGGTGCCGGACCCACAGGTCTGGGCAACTAAAGGCATAGTGAATCTTAGACATCTGATAACGGGGGGAAGGTTGATGACATTCCAGGAATTAAAAGGGAAATATGGACTGCCCAATTGGATGTTCTTTCGTTTCCTGCAGGTGAGGCACGCATTTCAGCATCAGTTTCCCGGGGGCATCAACCTTGAGTCAGACCCAGTGGAGAAGCTGCTCTCCACAAAAATTTTGGTAGCTCCTCTCTCGACAATATACTTTCATATAACAGCTGCCAGGCCCACAAAACTGGGGAAATTATTCATAAAGTGGAAGGAGGACTTGCCCTCTCTCGAGGAGGAGGAGTGGGAGACGTGTCTCTCTTCATACGTCTCCAGCTTGATCTCTGCCAGAGACCGGTTCCTGCAATTAAAATTCCTGCATAGGGCCTACTATACACCGCGCAAATTGGCAGTTATTTATCCAGACAGGTCCCCGGCCTGCCCACGATGCGGAGATTTGGACGCCTCCTTCTTGCACATGACGTGGTCATGCCCTGGCTTGAGGGGGTATTGGGAGCAGGTCCTGGCGGACATCAACCAGACAGGGGGGACTAAGATTCCACTATGCCCACGTGCATTGTTGCTGAATGTATTGGTGGACCCTGGTGTAGGGAAGTATGCCAAACTGTTTATAACATTTGCCACATATTACGCCCGAAGGGAGATTCTGTTGAGATGGAAATTGAGTGAGCCGCCTACCGTCAATGCCTGGAGAAAGACCCTAAATACTGTCTTGCCATTATATAAGATAACATATGTTAACAGGAATTGTCCGTCTAAATTTGATAAGATATGGTCTTCGTGGATTGACTCCTGGGGATCTCTCCCTTTGGAGGTCTCCCCACCTAGCCCTGGTTTGGATCCGTAGATCAGACTGGTAGAGATCTAATGCATGCCGATTTACGAAATGCTATTGCTGGTGGGCTTCCATTCTCCCCTCCCCCTTCCCGGTCCCTCTCCCCCTCCCTTCCCATATGATCCTGCCGGTCTCCTCTCCCCCCCCCCTCTCAGATGCTCATTCTGTAATAATTAGTTAGGGTGAGGGGGGTCTCCCCCCCCCTCGACAAGGATTCACTGCCAGATCTTGAATAGTTCAACAGTAGTCTGATTCTTTGGACATAACTACTGATAATGCAAATACCTATATGACAATTGCAATGGATGTAATACATTAACGTTCCTTCTTTTCACATGTATGATGCATTGTACACTGACATGTTTGTTTTGATTGCAATAAAATTTACCTTTGTTAAAAAAAAAAAAAAAATGTGAGTACAGATCAGTACACGTATCGTCCACACTCAAACACCCAGGATGCCTAAATTCCTCACTTAATGCCAAGGCGTTAAACCACCCGGCCAAACGAAAGTCGATGTGGCGCGCCACAATGGATTCTCACAGTGAAGTGCTATGCATCCAGGAGACCAGTTTTGAGCGGAAAGCAGAACCAAAATGTACCAACGTTCACTTTAACCATATATTCACAGCCTCTGGTCCTTTGAAGAAAAACAGAGTTCTGATAGCCATTAATAACTGTCACATTTATCTTACATGATAGCATGATAGATGAGGAGGGTAGATACCTAGAACTTGACTTCACCCTAAACAATACCAGATACACCGTAGTAAATGTCTATACACCTCTAATCAGATCACATTCCTAAGGAAACTGATGAAAAAGATTAATGCTTTCAGAAATTGTCATCTCATTTTGTGTGGAGATTTCAACATGGTGCCAGACAACACCATTGATACATCCTCACGCAGCAGCAGAACCTCGTCACCCATGGGGACATTCATAAGGTCAAACGACATATGTTTGGAGATGCCATCACACCATCGAACAGGATTACTCCTTTTTTTCCACATCGACAACTCGTACACACGGATTGACTTTTTTCCTGGTTGACAAATGGCTCTTACCCAAAGTATCTGATTCTCATATTTCTACTATAACGTGGTCAGATCATGCCCCAGTTACCTGAACAACGGAGGACACACCAACCAAATCTCGCCCAATGATCTGGAGAGCCAATCCACAAATCCTGCATTCGCCAGAACAGCCTAGAAGAATTCTTCAGATCCAATGAAGGGACTGTATCTAGCGTAACCATTGTGGAATTTCATAAGGGGGATCATTATGCGAGGAAGAGGAGGAGGACACAGCATTTAGATACTCTCACCTCTAGTATCAAAAATCTAGAGGACACAAAACCAATCTTCCCCAGCCCCTTCACTGAAAATTGAACTGACTTGCCTTAGACAGGAGCTGAGAGCACACTTGTTAGGTACATTTGAAAAAGCGCAAACACGATTTAAAGCAATTCATTATTCCACAGGCAACAAGGCTGGAAAAGCCACGGCCAACAGATTAAAAAGGTCATTACAACAAATCCAAAATCTCACATCTTTATCATCCTCTTACACAGAAAAAGTTACTAGAACCACAAGCTATTGCCGATGCATTTAGCCTATATTATAGTAAATTATACAACCTGAAAGATGATCCTACTACCACACAGCCTTCCACACATGAAATAGAAGCATTCTTAGAAGAAATTGACCTTCCCAAATTAACACAAGCACAACTCACTACACTCAATGCTCCCTTCACATCACAAATCTTAAAAAATCATAACTACCCTTCAGGCTAACAAATCACCTGGCCCAGATGGCCTCACAGGCGAGTATTACAAAAGATTTAGTAATGTATTATCACCCTTCCTATCCAAAGTGTGCAATGAAGCTGCCTCTTCCTCCTCTCTCCCACAAGAAATGTTAAATGCATTGATGAAGCCAGGGAAAGAAACCACTTCCCCAAAAATTTTCGGCCCATATCACTCCTCAACCTTGACACCAAAATTTATGCAAAAAAACTTATAGCCACAAGATTATTACATTTAATGCCCGTGCTGATCAATAGAGATCAATCAGGTTTCACTGTAGGTAGACAAACCTTGAATGCCACACGTAGAATTAGAGACTTGATCCACTCACCTGAAGTGACTCGAACGCCTTCTCTGCTTCTCTCCTTGGATGCAGAGAAGACGTTCGACAGGGTCCACTGGTCATATCTGAAGATGACCCTGTGCAAGTTTGGTTTTCAAGGACCTATTCTGTCGGCCATTCTAGCCTTATACTCAACCCCTACTGCCCAAGTATACAATTCTGAAATGTTGTCCAAACCATTCAGAATTACTAATGGCACCCGACAAGGATGCCCACTTTCGCCACTCATCTTCCATCTTATGATGGAACCTCTTGCGGAACATACAAGAACCAATTCGTCTATTACTGGCTTTAAAATAGGACCTATTGAACACAAAATCAACCTATTCGCCGACGATGTGATAGTATGCTCACTAATCCTCTGTCTTCGGTACATCATTTTTTTACACAGATTTGGTTCCATATCGTACTATAAAGGTGAACAAAAACAAATCCTATATACTAGATCTAGGACTAGATGATGTAACTAGTACTTTACTCAGAAACAACTTCACTTATCCCTGGGCGGACAGAGGAACCACATATTTGGGTATTACTCTTACTAAATCCACGAAAGGTCTATTCGCTGCTAACTATGTAGAAGCCAAGCAAATGCTTCTCAGAGAAACAACCAAATTATCCAAACATGAATTCTCCTGGTCAGGGCATCTCGCAGCCTTTAACCACTTCAGCCCCGGAAGGATTTACCCCCCTTCTTGACCAGAGCACTTTTTACAATTTGGCACTGCGTCGCTTTAACTGCTAATTGCGCGGTCATGCAATGCTGTACCCAAACGAAATTTGCGTCCTTTTCTTCCCACAAATAGAGCTTTCTTTTGATGGTATTTGATCACCTCTGCAATTTTTATTTTTTGCGCTATAACCGAAAAACCCCCGAAAATTTAATAAAAAAAAAAAAAAAAAAAAGATATTTTCTACTTTTTGTTATAAAAAAAATCCAATAAACTCAATTTGTCATACATTTAGGCCACATGTCTTTGGTAAAAAAAGTCAATAAGTGTATATTTATTGGTTTGCGCAAAAGTTATAGCGCCTACAAACTAGGGTACATTTTCTGGAATTTACACAGCCTTTAATTTATGACTGCCTATGTCATTTCTTGAGGTGCTAAAATGGCAGGGCAGTACAAAACCCCCCCCAAATTACCCCATTTTGGAAAGTAGACACCCCAAGGAAATTGCTGATAGGCATGTTGAGCCAATTGAATATTCATTTTTTTGTCCCAAGTGATTGTAAAATTTTTTTTTTTTTTGTCATTATTCAAACAGTTGTCACTAAATGATATATTGCTCACACAGGCCATGGGCAAATGTGGAATTGCACCCCAAAATACATTCACCTGCTTCTCCTGAGTACGGGGATACCACATGTGTGGGACTTTTTTGGGAGCCTAGCCGCGTACAGGGCCCCGAAAACCAATCACCGCCTTCAGGATTTCGAAGGGCATAAATTTTTGATTTCACTCCTCACTACCTATCACAGTTTTGAAGGCCATAAAATGCCCAGATGGCACAACCCCCCCCAAATGACCCAATTTTGGAAAGTAGATACCCCAAGCTATTTGCTGAGAGGCATGGAGAGTATTTTGCAGCTCTCATTTGTTTTTTAAAATGAAGAAAGACAAGAAAAAAAATGTTTTTTTTCTTTTTTCAATTTTCAAAACTTTGTGACAAAAAGTGAGGTCTGCAAAATACTCACTAATAAAGAGAAAAACACATGTGGGAGAGACGTATGCGCTGCACACCCCAAAACAATAATGGTAAAAAATGGACAGTTTCCCCGGTGGGGCTTTAGACAGCAATATCTTGAAATCCAGAATAAAAAATGTATAACCAGTAAGTGCATTTATTGAACCATGAACAATTGTAATGTTATAATTCAATTGGCATTACAACCTAGAGCGCTGGCCAAGTAGTACAATACATATTCCACAATATAAAGTCGACACATCTTTACACAAAATTATATACAGTCATACATTTCCGGGCTGTTGACGGTATAAATCCGACGCGTTTCGACCTGTGTACGGTCATCATCAGGGGGATAGTTGGTTCTATAAAATACATTGAATATCTTCAAAATTTAAGAACATGTCATCATAAATCTCATGGTAAGGTTAAAAGTGGTAGCATATTTACCGCTGAAAAGTAGAGGGAATAATCCTTTGGCCAGTAAAAGCCGTAAATGGATCCGGGGGGCCCCATATTCGCCCCTGTCTCCCCAGAGCGCAGGAGTCCAGCCCAAGGGGCTTACAAGGAGCCACAGATGCCCTCCAGGGGAAGGAGAAGTCAGCACCTGCGACAAATACCCAAAAAGTCAAAATGATTCTCAGCACATTGGCAAGAGTATGAAGTGTATGGGCTAACTGCAATCCTAGTGATCAATATATATTGATCTGGTGTCCTAAGGTTTCATGATTGTAATTATATAGAATGTGGCAAAACCATAAAATAAATGGTTGTATAGTTATAGGGTTGTTTGAGTGGTGTGGTGTGTAAAAACAGGTGAGTGGGAAGTGATATGTGGTACTAGGAATATGAAAAACCCTTTGAGTGATGAAGTAAAATTAGATGGATGGCCAGCACACTGCTGACTACAGTGCCATGTCCAGGTGAATAAAATGAGTGTGTAGTGTCAGCCAACACATGGTGGAATAAAAGTGAAAAACAAGTCAAAAGGAGAGTATGTGAATGAATAAAACCAAATTGAAACAATCAAAAACATGTGTGAAAGATCTAAACTGATTATAGGAATAGGAGTATGAGTGTAGTGTTGTGATATTATAGGAGTAGGAAGATAGATAGATAGATAGATCGATAGATAGATCGATAGATAGATAGATAGTATAATTTACCTTGTGCCACAATGTGGCTGATGTAGTATGGTAAGGTTTGACTTGTATGAAGCAAAAAAAGGTAAAAAGCTGGAGCCAAAAAGGATTTGTGCAGTGCCATCCATTACGGTCTGCGTGGAGTCATAGTAAGGCTGGCCATACACTATTCAATTTTCCTGTTCAACTTTCCTTTAGATTTACCAAAACCATATAATAGGAGGTCAAACCTAAACACTTTCAATTTGGATGCAATCAGGTAGGCCCTTGTACTACATAGTTGAAGGTAAATCTAAAGAAAATTGAACAGGAAAATTGTATGGTGTATGGCCAGCTTAAGACTCACAGGCAGCCGATCATGGATATATGCCTAAAGTAGGCAATTAATTGAGTAGGCACAGGTGCGGATCTCCTCCCCCCCAGAGTGGTGACACCCAGGCTGCTGATGAGCATTTACCATTATTGTTTTGGGGAGTGCAGCGCATACGTCTCTCCCACATGTGTTTTTCTCTTTATTACCGAATTTTGGGTGGTTAAACACCCCTTCTCCCCTATGACACATGAGACATGGCAGGAGCTTTGTGTTGCTCATATGGCCCTTCTAACCCTCACATGTCTAAAACCTCTTTTGATACGATACACATTTTGGGGGTGACACTTGCCTCTTGCGGAGGAAACGCCCCCCAAAATGGGGGAGTATAGTATATATTGATATATATTGATCACTACAATTGCAGTTAGCCCATACACTTCATACTCTTGCCAATGTGCTGAGAATCATTTTGACTTATTGGGTATTTGTCGCAGGTGCTGACTTCTCCTTCCCCTGGAGGGCGTCTATGTGGCTCCTTGTAAGCCCCTTGGGCTGGACTCATGCGCTCTGGGGAGACAGGGGCGAATATGGGGGCCCCCCGGATCCATTTACGGCTTTTACTGGCCAAAGGATTATTCCCTCTACTTTTCAGTGGTAAATATACTACCACTATATTGACCAAATGTTTGATGAAATAAAAAAGATGATCTTAGGCCGAGTACATGGATACCAAACATGACATGCTTTAAAATTGCGCACAAATGTCCAGTGGCGACAAATACATTTTTAAAAGCCTTTAAAGGTTACCACTTTAGATTTACAGAGGAGGTCTACTGCTAAAATTAGTGCCCTCGATCTGACCTTCACAGTGATACCTCACATGCCTGGTGCAATTGCTGTTTACATTTGACGCCAGACCGACGCTTGCGTTTGCGCGAGAGCAGGGGGGGACAGGGGTGCTTTTTTTTATTATTATTTTTTTGCTTTTTTATCTTATTTTTAAACTGTTCCTTTCATTTTTTTTTTTTTATCATTTTTATTGTTATCTCAGGGAATGTAAATATCCCCTATGATAGCAATAGGTAGTGACAGGTACTCTTTTTTTTAAAAAATTGGGGTCTATTAGACCCTAGATCTCTCCTCTGCCCTCAAAGCATCCGACCACACCAAGATCGGTGTGATAAAATGTCTTCCCAATGTCGCTGTTTACATCCGGCAAAATCTAAGTCATGAAATGCTCGTAGCTTCCAGTTTCTTAGGCCATAGAGATGTTTGGAGCCACTCTGGTCTCTGATCAGCTCTATGGTCAGCTGGCTGAATCACTGGCTGCATTCTCAGGTTCCCTGTTGGGACAGGAGTGCCAGAGAAAAACATAGAAGACGGTGGGGGGCATTCCCTCCCACTGCTTATAAAAGCAGTCTAGAGGCTAATTAGCCACTAGGATTGCTTTTACATGAAAGCCGACCGCTGGCTGAAAAGAATGAAACCAAGATGATACCTAAACCTGCAGGCATCATTCTGGTATAACCACTCAAAATCCAGCAACATACCAGTACGTTGCTGGCCCTTGTTGGGCATATATTGTAATCTTTTACAGCCCTGTGGGCTGAACGGAAAAAAAGAAGATTGGTATGCCCACCATTAGAATACCTCCCTTCATCCACCCACTTCTAATGATGGGCATACATGCACCATTTATATATGCAGGGGGGCATCCTCCCGCAAAAGATAGGAGCAAATCACTTCTCCGCCCCTGCTGCCCCCATGCTTCGGCATATATCACCTGTAACTTTTATAACTGTAACCGGTTCCAGGTTTGGGTCTCAAAATGCGATGGCATCTTGGGAGACCCTGTGAAAGTGTGCCTAGTCAGTGCAATGCTGTACCCTACGCTAATACTCAACTAGTGTATGGTAGCGTTCAAAACATTCACCAATGCAAAGACCAGGATTGTCAGGACAGGTGGGACAATAATAGCGGGTGTCACGCCTATATCCGCGCTTGCTGCAGACACGACATCTTTTTTGGGGGGGTTCGTTGGGTAGGGGTACTCAGGAGGACAAAGAAAATGCCTCTCATGCAGCCGACTGCATTTGGTTGAGGATGTGAATGGGGGAAGTACAGGTGCTGCAGAAGTGGTGGGTTCCCAATTAGGATTGGCGAATGCAGCAGGAAGGGCACTATGGGCACGACGGGCCTGCGTTTGTCTTCTTCTTGGTGGCAGCAGGACACTACTTGTGCTTGCCACCTCATCAGCTTGAATTGCACTTATGGGACTCGCCACATCACCAAGTGTTACTGCAGTGCTGGTTTGACTACAACCAGGGTGTACTAGGCCGCAGGTGCTTGCCAGTTCACCAAAAAAACTGTTAGCGATCGCAGGGATCAGGCCCGACTCTGCGAACGCTGCAGTTATGCATTTAGTGTTTTGTAAGTGACAGTGATCGATCGATACTGCACTTGGGTGGGCTGGGCAGAGGGGCAAAATGCAGGTGCTAGCAGGTATCTGGGCTGATCCCGCTAACACTGGGTGTTAGTGGTACTGGCGCTAACCTGACGCTGCCTGGGGCGACGCAGACCATAAAACCTAACTTATATCACCGCCGGGCGATCAGGGGGCTAAACCTTTATTCGGTAATAAACGGCGGGTGCCCTGACACTATAAAAAAATAAACGAACTAACCAGCGTCACCCGTAACAGTTATACGGTGATCACTGGTGAAAGGGTTAACTAGGGGACAATCAAGGGGTTAAAACCTTTATTAGGTAGTATATGGGGATCCCTGATGCTATAAAACGCTGACGGCGAACCTATATATTTACCTCCCTAACTAGCGTCACCAGTGACACTAATACAGCGATCAGAAAAATGATCGCTTAGTGACACTGGTGAAGGGGGGTGATCAAGGGGGTTAAAACTTTATTAGGGGGGGTTAGGGGGTACCCTAGACATACCACACTGTCACAAACTGACACCAAAGAAAAAAAAAAAAAACTGCATGGTGTCAGAGTGACAGGGGGGGGGGGGGATGATCTGGGGGTGTAATGTATGCCTGGCGTGTTCTACACTCACATCGATGTCTTCTCTCCTCGGCACCGGAACGGAAAATACCGAGCAGAGGAGAGATGACATCATTTCCTCTGCCTCTGTTTACTATACAGAGGCAGAGGAAGATTCTCATTGGCTGGGAACGATCGCGAGGAGGGAGCCACGAATGGATGGCCTCCCCCTCACGTCTGATCACTCCCGCACAGAAGCTGACCGCCTCGGGCACCGGGGGGTTCGATCAGACCCCCCCGGCCGCGGGAGGCAGATCACGTACAGGTATGTGCCATTCTGCCGACGTATATCGTTGTGAGGCGGTCGGCAACTGGTTAAAAGTCCTGCCCAAAATATTATACATATCCGAACAATGCCACTACCACTTTCTCATGCCTACAAACATCTTCTCCAAACCATAATAAGTCACTATGTATGGCAAGGGAAAAAACCCAGGAGTAAATCACACCAAGCTCATCAAACATAGATCTGCCGGGGGAATGGGATACATCGATCTAAAAGACTTATGTAGCCACGTTAATCTCCCAACTAAAATACTGGCTATCCACCGAACCCTCCACACTCTGGGGTGACATAGAAAATAACCCGACACCAGGCAAAAATCTTAGAGATTGGTTGTTCAGCACTCTCTCCAACCAAACACAATTTAACCACTATTCACCAACAATTAGAGCCTCCATTAAAGCTTGGAGAATCCTACACGACACCACATGGACACACCTACCGACCAACCAAGACAGTCCAAATACCCTTGACTGTGCTTTCGCTTCTATCCCCGGACATGAATGTACCCAAGTGGGTATCTGATTAGATTACCCACATAGCGACGCTTAGAACCAAAAATACTAGAAAAACCCTTCTCCCAAATACAAAAGGAATACAAAAGGAATACGCTGCACCCGCAAATGACTACTTTAACTTCTATAGGATTCAAAAAGGTCTAGCAGCACATCCATCTTTGGAAAAGGCATTTCCTATTAAAATATGGAACTTTTTCACAAACACACATTCCAAAGGGACCTCCCTATTATACTCAACGCTGCAAGAAAAAAATGGTATTTAACAAATCCAAACCCATTAAAGACTGGGAACATGATTTACAGACCCAGTTACTGTACTGACCTACAATGGCAAACAGCCATAAAAACAGTTTACAAAACTACTAACTGTACTTCCCTCTGGGAACTGACACAAAAAACTATGATGAGATGGTACTTGACACCTCAACTGATGGCAAAATTCCAACCACTTTCATCCCCCGAGTGCTGGAGAAACTGTTCTCGCACAGGTACTCTACTACACATTATGTGGTCATGTCCACCTATAAGGAAACTGGTTGGAGATTGAACACATTTTACAACAAATCCTACAATATCCCATCATATTAACTCCACAACTTAGCATCCTGAATTTAACCATAGAATCGCTTCCTCCAAAGCTCAGGCTTGTCACCACACATGTATTACTGGCAACCAAACTACTCATTACCAGAAGATGGAAATCGACAGACATACGATCCAGTACAGAAGTTGTAGCGTTAGTGCATAATCATTACATTTTCGAATCAGTGCTTGCACAAGGTAAACCCTCATGCTCCAAGACGCACACATTATGGCTCCCCTGGGCACAAGGATACGAGAAACACTGAACCCACCGAACCTAAGTCAGTGATTAGATATTTTACAATGTTACTCTCAGAGGCTCTGTCTTACACGCTCTGGTGCTCTCCTTTGCTCTCTCACCTCTTTCTCTCTATTACCCTCTCCCTTCGCCTCTCCTCCTTCCTTCCCCCCCCCCCCCCATACCCTTCCCTCCTCCTACCCCCCCCCCCATACCCTTCCCTCCTCCTACCTCCCCTCCTATCCTCCTCCCACTCCATCCAATCATCCGCCATCTCCTACTACCTTCCCTCGTTCCACCTACTTAAGAGTAATGGTAGTGTATGCCTATTCTAGGTTTATGTTGCTACTTATGTTCTTATGTTGACAGTTATAAGTTCTAATCCGGTTAATAATCATCCAAACTGAAACACGCCTGTGTTACCAAAAGAAATGTTATGCAAGTAATGCTGAAACATACTACCAGTTCTGTATACCATTTCATGTTTGAACCGTATAAAAAATTTTCAATAAAAACATTTTGGAAAAAAAAAAAAAAAAAAAAAAAAAAAAAAGCTTACAATATGGCTTGGAATAGTTTTTGTAGATTCACGACTCTCTATCCCTGCAATAGTGTTGGGGATGTCAAATACATGATAGCTTTCCCTGCCTATTGCGATAGGGAATTGTCCCTTTCCTTTAACACCATCAAGTTATATTTCTCAGGTATTCAGCACTTCAGGATCCTGATAGACCGTCCATTTTTGCAGCCCATCCCATCAAAGCCATTTTAAAAAGGTATCCACAAAAAGTCAGGAACAGTCACGTTTGATACGTTTACCGATCACCGGCCAGATGTTCGAGGAATCTCAGATTTGTTATCCCTTTCACCTTTTGGCACATGTCCCAGCCTTGTCCTCAAGGCAGCCATCTGCTTAGGTTTCTTTGGTTTCCTCAGATCCAGGGAAGTATCAAGCAAGCCACAATGCACTGGTACTACTTAAAAAGGCAGTCTCGCCAGATTTCCTGATCATTTTTCTCTGCACCTCCCCAACAAAAACCGACACACAGGTCAGGTTCTTGTGATTAACTATTACAAAACTACTAATATCTGGTGTCCAGCTGATGTTTTGGACCAACTCTCCTCTAAGTTCGCAGCGATTCCCCTCGACAGCCCATTACTCCCTTTCCCTTCGCAGCCTCTTACTTCCAAACAGTTTATGTCTCACTTCAGAATTTTGTTTGCTAATTTAGGGTTAAATCCAAAGCATATATTTCAGGTCATTCTTTCAGGATTCGGGCAGCATCCAAACAAGGGTTCTCGTCTCACGTTATTAAATACATGGGGCGTTGGAATTTGTCCTGCTATAGTCAATATATTCAAGATCCACATGATGAAGTTATTCAAGTTATTGCTACTCTGCTTGACTAGTTGTACATATGTTTTCCATTAAATATTAAATTTCTATACCTACCTTGTATATTTTTGCCCTCTTGCATACTGTCCTACGTGACCATGGTACACCTCAGGTCGCTGTAGTTAGGGAACACACTCTCAGTATCCGAACTTACAATTATAAATTTAGTTAAAAATAACAAACATGTTATACTTTCCTGCTCTGTGCAGTGGTTTTTCACAGAGCAGCCCTGATCCTCCTCCTCGGGTCCCTCTTCAGCGCTTCTGACCCCTCCCTCCTGATGAGTGCCACCACAGCAAGCAGTTTGCTATGGGGGCACCCAAGCCGAGCCACAGTTCCTCATTAACTGACTGCCTAATTGACAGCAGTGGGAGCCAATGGCGCCACACTGCCATCTCAGCCAATGAGGGGTGTCCTGGGCAGCCAAGACACTCCTGCAACATTGCTGGATCTAGATGGGCTCAGGTAAGTTTTAGGGGGGCTGCTGCATACAGAAGGTATTTTATCTTGAATGCATTAAGATATTTAAAAATAACCTTCTACCTTTACAACCACTAACAGCTGACCAAGTGGAAACATGTAAATGCTAAAAAAGTAAGGGACCCAAGCAGGGGCGGATCCCGGGGGGGGGGGGGGGCAACAGGGCAATTGCCCCCCCCTGAAATAATAGCACACACACTCTGAATGTAATTGTCTCCTGCGCTCCGCTGAAGGCCCGAGTCTCTCTCTCACATGTGCCGATCAGCGGCGCCGAGAGAGACTCGCGTGTGGTACGTACGGGCGGCGGCGGTCACTGACACTGAAGGAAGGATAGGTGGGTGGAGCCTCTTCCCTGCTCTGCACTCGTTGCTAGACGCCAGGCGGCCCTGGCGTTAGAAACTAGTGACGTCATGGTCAGTCACACTCACTGCAGTGAGTGAGTCACGGCGTCACGTCGGAAGTCAGACTCTCAGAGCCGACCGACATGACAGGGCCCGGAGCGGGCGGCTGGCGTGTGACTGAGGCTGAGCGAGGCAGCGAGCAGGCAGGTGTTGAAGCCGCTCCCCTTCTGATAATGTGACTGAAGGGACGTTGCGTCGCGGCCATCTTGGTACTCCCGGTACTCCCGGCACTAGTCCACAGTAAGCCTAGTGTTTGTAAGTCGGCAAGCGGACATCTTTATACACCCACCAGAGTCTTGCTTATCAGTTATTTTTAACAGTAAACTCATATTTCACTAAATAAGCGGAGTTTACTGTTAAAAATAACTGTGAAAAGCAAGCACTCCGGTGGGTGTATAAAGATGCCTGCTTGCCGACTTCTAACTCTAGTCTTATTGCTGACAAGTGAGGGTGTACCAAGATGGCCGCAATGCAACATGCTTTTGCATGCATATTCTGATGAGTAACAATATCTCTCACTGCCCGCCCTCACTCTGGGACACATCCACTGGCAACTTGGCAAGTGACAATCCACATGTTGTGGCAGGTGATATTGGCAAGTGACAATCCGCATCTTGTGGCAGGCGACATTGGCAAGTGACAATGCGCATCTTGTGGCAGGTGACATTGGCAAGTGACAATCCGCATCTTGTGGCAGGCGACATTGGCAAGTGACACGCTGCATCTGGTGGCAGGCGACGGTAGCAAGTGACAGGCTCAGGGCTCCCAATGATTCTGCATTATGGCGAGTTGAACGATTTCAATTTACATTACAATGTAATATAAAATAATGCGCCTCAATCATCCTGACACCACATCAACCATGGTGCTGTGATTGAAGCGTCAACACCAGCCATTGCCCCGACAAATTGCCTGCAAAATTTTATGGCAGTGCCCCTCCCGAGACTAGGCTCTGGATCCGCGCCTGGACCCAAGATAAGAGTCCTGAGTGACACCAGATTTAAAACTTGACCAAAATTCAGAATGGAAACCATTAAGAGAGAACGCAATAGTGATCAGTGTGTAAGACTTGTACAGTGTTAGAGCATTTTTTTTTAAATTATTGACCAGCATTCTATCAAGAGAACTGGGGTATGCCGAGAGAAAAGAATTTCAAGATTAAGCTTTAAATCAGAAGCTTTGGACAAGTTGGCTCCACCAGCTGTACACATCTCAGGTAAACTTTTTAGCCGTGATGTACTTTTTAAAAACGGTTGTCGGCCAATTTAATGAATCATGAGCAACAATATCTTATACAGTGCCTTGCAAAAGTATTCACCCCCTTGGCTTTTTACCTATTTTGTTACATTAGAGCCTTTAGTTTAATGTTTTTTTTTAAGCTTAATTATATGTGATGGATCAGAACACAATAGTCTAAGTTGGTGAAGTAAAATCACAAAAATCACAAAAATATATACATAAAACTATTTTTAAAAAATAAAAAAAAAACTGATAAATAGCATGTGCATATGTATTCACCCCCTTTGTTATGAAGCCCATAAAAAGCTCTGGTGCAACCAATTACCTTCAGAAGTCACATAATTAGTGAAATGATGTCCACCTGTGTGCAATCCGTCATTACATATACACACACCTTTTTAAGAGGCCCCAGAGGCTGCAACACCTAAGCAAGAGTCAACACTAACCAAACACTGCCATGAAGACCAAGGAACTCTCCAAACAAGTAAGGGACAATGTTGTTGAGATGTACAAGTCAGGGTTAGGTTATATATAAAAAAAATATCCAAATCTTTGATGATCCCTAGGAGCACCATCAAATCTATTATAACCAAATGGAAAGAACATGGCACAACAGCAAACCTGCCAAGAGACGGCCGCACACCAAAACTCACGGACCGGGCAAGGAGGGCATTAGAGAGGCAGCACAGACACATAAGGTAACCCTGGAGGAGCTGCAGAGTTTACAGCAGAGACTGGAGTATCTGTACATAGGACGACAATAAGCCGTACGCTCCATAGAGTTGGCTTTCTTCTGGCCACTCTGCCATAAAAGTCCATTACTTTCAGCAAAAAACAAAAATGGCACATTTTGAGTTTGCGAAAAGGCATGTGGGAGACTCCCAAAATGTATGGAGGAAGGTGCTCTGGTCTGAGGAGACTGAAATTGAACTTTTCGGCTATAAAAGAAAATGCTATGTCTGGCACAAACCCAGCACATAAAAAACACCATCCCTACAGTGAAACATGGCGGTGGCAGCATCATGCTGTGGGGATGTTTTTCAGCAATTGGGACCGGGAAACTGGTCAGAGTTGAGGGAAAGATGGATGGTGCTAAATACAGGGATATTCTTGAGCAAAACCTGTACCACTCTGTGTGTGATTTGAGGCTAGGACGGAGGTTCACCTTCCAGCAGGACAATGACCCCAAACACACCCCTAAAGCAACACTTGAGTGGTTTAAGGGGAAACCTGTAAATGTGTTGAAATGACCTAGTCAAAGCCCAGACCACAATCCAATAGAAAATCTGCGGTCAGACTTAAAGATTGCTGTTCACAAGCGCAAACCATCCAACTTGAAGGAGCTGGAGCAGTTTTGCAAGGAGGAATGGGCAAAATTCCCAGTGGTAAGATGTGGCAAGCTCATAGAGACTTATATCGTAGAGCGACACATATATGAGAGTCTGAGAGGGCTGCACACCCCAATTACAATCTTTGAAAAGAAAAAAGTGGAAAGTTCCCCACTGGGCTTTTTAGCAGCAAATAGGAGTCAAATATTTTGTAAAAAAAAAAAAAAAAACAGATTTTTTATTATTATTATTTCAAAAGGTGCCAGTAATTGTTCATTATCAGCCTGATGATTCGTGATGTAATGAGAATTTCGTGATTAGTTTAACTATAGGTTTCTTGGGGGAATCTTGGTCTTGAATAGTAGGTTGCTGCGTGTTTGTCGCACGGCCTTATTGTAGGCTTTACGTAGCAGTGATCGGCTATAACCCCTTTCATTTTCTCCTCCTTACCCTCAGCCTTTGGGCTAATTGGCTATATGTCTTCCATCATACTTGTTGGTTACATTATAGGTCCTAGCCTCTGAGCCTCCAGACAGTTTCTCTACATTAAACAGACTTCACAATCACAGTAAGGCTGTGTTTGCACCTACCCTTCTCTAGAACTGTCTGATGTTCATCCCTCTCTGGATACATCTGCCTACGAGCAACACTTTACATCACCTTTTATGCGTTTGACAATTACCGTATTTATTGGCATATAACACGCACTTTTTTCCCCTGAAAATCAGGGCAAAATCGTGGGTGCGTGTTATAGGCCGATCCCCGCCGATTTTGTGTTTTATTGGAGCGATCGCGGCAATTGCCGCAGACATACACAGCCGTGGGTAGATTTAAATATGGCGCCGATACTGCAGGGATACTTCAGAGCCAAGATACACATACCCGAGTGTTCTCGGCTTTTTTCGGCGCCGCCGTCACGCCCAGTCCCGCCCCTGGACCTGTGTTATGTCCATCATAGGGCGGGACTGGGCGTGACTGAGCGCCGAAAAAAGCCGAGAACACTCGGGTATGTGTATCTCGGCTCCGAAGTATCCCTGCAGTCTCGGCGCCATATTTAAATCTATCACAAAGCTGCACTGACATGGCTAGACTGGGGCAAACCTGCACTGGGGCAAGGCTGCACTGACACTGAAAAGGCTGCAGATGGACAGATAAGGCTGCATTGATGGGCATTTTAATGTAAGTTTTTTTTCCTTAAAATTCTCTCCTAAACTTGGGGTGCGTGTTATACGCCGATAAATACGGTATATGGTAAGCCTTTATGCTCCCCCTTTTTCTCATTCTTTGTTCCAACCGGCTTTGACAACAATAAGTTTCAATATCATTACAATCAATTGCTGGTTACTTCATTGCTTGTTCAGCACATATATAGTGAAAGATATTACTGAACAAAGTTATATATTTTTACTTATAATTTATACGAGACCTACAGGGTCTCTGTTCTTATCTCTTCACCAAGCCTGAGTGTCATTCATATCCTAAATTCATTATTCCTCTTTAAATATCGCTGATCTTCTCTCGGTGACTCAGTTTTAAACTTTATTCTCACCCACTATATTTGTTTAATCCGCTACACAAATCTAATCAGCAATAGGCTTGCTCAACGATTTTTTATTTTTTTTTTCCAACCTCCTGTTATCAATTCTTTATTCATTTTTATCCGTACATTACCCTTTATATGCCCCAACTGGGTGACTTTGCCTCTTGCCTTCACTTGGCCAGTATTTTGTGGAGGGTTGTGTTTGGCCAATTGACCTTATCAGAGCATTTATGTATTTTCTCCTGTTTTTTATCTTTTCATAAGCTTCTACAGTTTATCTTATATATATTTATTGTTTTTGTGTCTTTTTGTATACACTCAGTAGACTGCCATGCTCCTGAAGAAGTGTATTTATACGCGCAACATGTCGAGTGACTTAGTGAACCACTACGCCCGGACACACATCTTAACCCACAGCATTCTTCTTCTACCCGGATAGTATTTTTGGGAACCCCAACTGCGGTCCCTTTGAATGTACCATTGTACCTGGATACTATATTACCGTATATACTGGAGTATACCGTATATACTCGAGTATACGTCAAATTTTTCAGCACATTTTTTTGTGCTGAAAGTGCCTCCCTCGACTTATACTTGAGTCAAGCACTTTTCTGCAGCAAAAAATTTAATTTTCCGAACCGACTTTGGGGCCCGTATCTCAGGGCCACTTAGTGCTAGGAACCCCATTTCCCAGTGGAACTGGTACCATAACATATCCAAAGCTGAAGTTCCTAGCACTAAGTGGCCCCGAGATACGGGGCCCCAAAATCGGTTCGGAAAATGTCATTCTCTGCTACAGAAAAGTGCTTGACATTTTCTGAACCGACTTCTGGGCCCATCTCAGGGCCACTTGGTGCTAGGAACCCCAAATTTGGTGTGCAAACCCAGTGGAACGGGTAACATAACATATCCAAAGCTGGTGTTCCTAGCATCAAGTGGCCCTGAGATACGGGGCCCCAAAACCGGTTCGGAAAATGTCATTCTCTGCTGCAGAAAAGTGCTTGACATTTTCTGAACTGAATTTTGAAGCCCTGTATCTCGGGGACACTTGGTGCTAGAAACACCAGCTTTGGAAATTTTATGGTGCTAGTTCCACTGGGTCTGCACACAAAATTTGGGGTTCTTAGCACTAAGAGGCCCCGAGATACGGGGCCCCAAATTCGGTCAACTGTGTCCATGTGCAGCAATGTCATTTCGGGACCCTTTGGGTTCAGAGACCCCAAATTTTGGCTGCAGCCAGGGGGCATCTAGGAACCCTTAACTACCGAGTTTGAAGTTCAGGGGACCTATGGCTGCAAATGGGCACAGTGAGGCATGCAAATGGGCATTGTTGACCCTCTTTTCCACTTACAGTAGCTGTGCATTTCTCACCCTCGTCTTATACTCGGGTCAATAAGTTTTTCCCAATTTTTTTGTAGTAAATTAGGGCCTTGACTTATACTCGGAACGACTTATACTCGAGTATATACGGTAAGTCGTTCCGAGTATAAGTCGAGGCCCTAATTTACCACAAAAAAAAAAAAAAAAAAAAAAAAAAAAAAAAAAAAAAAATGGGAAAAACGTAGTGACCCGAGTATAAGACGAGGGTGAGAAATGCACAGCTACTGTAAGTGGAAAAGTGGGTCAACAACACCCATTTGCAGCCTCACTGTGCCCATTTGCAGCCATAGGTCCCCCGAACTTCAAACTCGGTAGTTAAGGGTTCCTAGATGCCAACTAGCTGCAGCCAAAATTTGGGGTCTCTGAACCCAAATGGCCCGAAATGACATTGCTGCAGATGACACAGTTGACCGACTTTGGGGCCTAGTATCTCAGGCCCACTTAGTGCTGGGAACCCCAAATTTGGTGTGCAAACTCAGTGGAACTAGCACTATAAAATATCCAAAGCTGGGGTTTCTAGCACCAAGTGTCCCCGAGATACAGGGCCCCAAAAATCGGTTCAGAAAATGTCAAGCACTTTTCTGCAGCAGAGAATGACATTTTCCGAACCGATTTTGGGGCCCCGTATCTCAGGGCCACTTAGTGCTAGAAACAGGGTCTGCTATATATCAATTGAAAGATAGACATTGTGGTTGTCTGAGACATGGGGAAGCTGAATTTGGCATTTTCCCAAATCACACCTGATACCAGCTGCAATTAGGAAGCCAATTTGGTGCCAGTAACTGCTTAAATTGTGTCAGTCTGCAGAGAGGAGTTGTGGTGGATGGTGCTATGCTGTTTGGTGGAAGCATATAGAACAGGGATATGCAATTAGCGGACCTCCAGCTATTGCAGAACTACAAGTCCCATGAGGCATAGCAAGACTCTGACAGCCACAAGCATGACACCCAGAGGCATGATGGGACTTGTAGTTTTGCAACAGCTGGAGGTCCGCTAATTGCATATCCCTGATATAGAGGTAAGTGCTGCAGACATTTGGCTATGACAGTATACTATAGGACCCTTGTCCTCTGGATGAGATGATATGTCCACTGTACTTCCTAAAGAACCCTGGTGGATCAAAAAAGGAAATAAGGACCAGAAGGCAGCTTTTTATGGCATAGTAAAAGCAATTTTGAAACATGTTTTGATGCAAGCTAGCTGATAAGTGTCAAATATAACTGTGGGCTGTACTGAATAGGTCTTATAGAAAGTGATTGTTAAAATATATATTTAGGAAATGAGATTAGTGGCTTATGTTGCAATCTTTATTCCCAGACATTTACCTTCCAATTTTAACCCCTTCCCGCCGAGCGTACGCAGAGATGGCTCTTACCGGTCCTCCCGTTCCACCGCCTCCGGCGGCTAGTGACAGTCTGGAACGAAGCCGTAAGCGGCTTCGTTCCAGCCTCCTAATTGTAAACACGGAAGCGACGTCATGACGTCATTTCCCGTCTACCATATTTAAAAAAAAAATTTATATATTATATATATATATACACATACACACACATACACACACATACATATATATATATATATATACACACATACATATACATACATATACACACATACACACACACACATATATATACACATACACACATAGTATTCAGAATCGCTGAAAACGGCGATCTGAACACTTTGAAGTGCAAAGGAGGGATCGGGGGTCTTTTAGACCCCCGATCCCTCCATAAAGAGTACCTGTCACAAGGGATGTTTACATTCCTTGTGACAGCAATAAAAGTGATCAAAAAATTTTATTTTTCAAAAAATAAAAAAAAAAAAAAAAAACGCACAATTTATTAAATATAAAAAATAAAAATAAATAATGAAAAAAAAATTTTTTTGTTTTAAAGCGCCCCCGTCCCCGCGCAGCAAAGAAACCGCATCCGGAAGTCGCGCCCGCATATGTAAACGGTGTTAAAAATCACACGTGAGGTATCGCCGCGATCATTAGAGCGGGAGCAATAATTCTAGCACTAGACCTCCTCTGTAACTCTAACCTGGTAACCGTAAAAAAATTTTAAAGCGTCACCTATGGAGATTTTCAGGTACCGTAGTTTGTCGCCATTCCACGAGTGCGTGCAATTATAAAGCGTGACATGTTTGGTATCCATTTACTCAGCGTAACATGATTTTCACATTATGCAAAAAAATTGTTTTACTAAAATTCATAATTCATGAAAGTGTCCCTTTTCCCAAAAAGTTGCGTTTAAAAACACTGCTGCACAAATACCGTGGGATATAAAATATTGCAACAATTGCCATTTTATTCTTTAGATTCTCTGCTAATATATATATATATATATATATATATATATATATATATATATATATATATATATATTTATTATGTTTGGGGGCTCCAAGTAATTTTCTAGCAAAAAATACGGATTTTACCTTGTAAACACCAAATGACAAAAATAGGCTTAGTTATGAAAGGGTTAAATACTGCAGGATTCTTGGGACTAATCACTAATATTGCTTGCCATCTGGAATACCATCAAGGTAAATGTGTGATCCTGAGAATCTCAATGGCATTGATCTAGTATATTGTAGTCCGTTTTTCCTTTTGTCTGACACCATAGGTGGACGCACTGGCTGTATAGCTCCCTATTTTGAGTAAAGGGTGATAGATTCTAATCCCAAAAGGAGGAAAACAAAGTACATATTGTCTTCTGTTCTAGCACAGGTATAGTTCCCTGCCACAGTTTTAGACCAGTTTAAGATCCTCTTGATCTGAGCCAATCTTTTTGTAAATGTGATTTACAAGATTTACAAGAAAGATTTTTTTAAATTTTTTGTAATAAAGATAATATTTATGTTGTAAATGTCCTTCACTGGTACCGGTAAAGTCAGATCAAACAGTTATATCAAAATGTGCTTTTAAAAACATTTCATAAATTATACTTGATGCTTTTCTGTGTTCTAAGGCTTAGCTCAGATGACAAGCATAAAAAACACTCAAATATACAAAAGGCAAAAAACACACGTACACCAATCCATAATACATGGCTTGTTTGCAACTTACCCTCCAACATTGTTTTAATAGTCACAGACTGTTTCGCTATTTCAACGTCTACCTCAAAAATCTCACCATCAGAACTCTGCAGCTTTATTGAAGGCATCTGAGGGGAGAAAAAAAAATTATAGCTAGATATCTAGATCAAACTACAAGCTAGTTTCAGGTTTCTAGAAAACAAACGCAAAACACTCATATACAAAAGGGAAATCACAAGAAAAAAAAAAAAAAAAAAGTTTTTTGAGTATCTTCAAGCACCACTGTTTTTTTTTTTTTCATTGTTTGCTATAAAATCAATGAAAAATAAAAGATCAAAAATGTTTGGAAAAAAAAAAAAAAAAAAATGTAGTTATAAAATTTTGGAAATAATTTTTCTTCGGAAATTTAGGCCAAAATGTATATCTAAGGCTACAGATATAGAAGGCTTTCTTCTGTAAAAATGATCCCGATCAGTGTATAGTCTGTGTGAAAGTTATAGAGTCTATAAACTATGATAAAGATAAGGGCACTTAAGGTCCAGATTCAATGAATGCATGGAGGGCCGCATTTACCTGCTAATAAATGAAGATAATAATCCTAACATAGTAATACAGGTTTACCTCACTTTAATCGCTTGCCGACCAACGTACTCCAATGAACGTCAGCAGAATGGCACTGGCAGGCAAAAGGGCGTACAGGTACATCCCCTTTAAGAAGCGGTGTCGTGAGTGCGCTGCCGGAGGCACACACCCACCGCGGTCTCCGTGGCCGCGGGTCCCGCGGACTCTGTCTGCGATCGTGTCACGGAGAGGGAGATGCTTATGTAAACAAAGCATTCCCTGTTCTGCGTAGTGCCAGGACAGTGATCTACTGCTCTCTGTGATCGAGAGCAGTGATCACTGTCCTGTGTGTTCAAGCCCAGCCCCCTCACAGTTAGATTCGCTTCCTAGGACACACTTAACCACTTAAGCCATAAAACTATCCCCTATTTTGTAGACGCTATAAATTTTGCACAAACCAATTAATATACGCTTATTGCATTTTTTTTACCAAAAATATGTAGAATACATATAAGGGAATAAATTTTTTTTTTTACAAATTTTTTGGGGGATATTTATTAATGCAAAAAAGTAAAAAATACTGCGTTTTTTTCAAAATTGACGCTCTTTTTTTGTTTATAGCGCAGAAAATAAAAAACTGCAGAGGCGATTTGCCGAATCGCAAAAAATGCTCTGGTCAGGAGGGGGTAAAATCCTCCGGTGCCGAAGTGGTTAAGGTGCTTCACTAATACAAAGCCAGTTCACCCTGAGTAAGCATGTGGCTGGGGATACGGATTTTACTGCCCCCTCGCCGATCCTGGCACCCAAGGGTGGCCGACACCAGCCTTGCCAGCCAGCATGGTCTGGAGATGGGGTCCCCGTCCGCAGGGGAGATGGGGGGTCCCCAATAGGCCCCCCATTGCAATGTCCTCTGTCCCCCTTCACATCATTCCCATAGTGTCCTCTGCCCCCCTCCCCCCCATAGAAAGTTTCCTGTGCCCCCCAAAAAGCAGTGTCCTCTTTCCACGCACCCCCCACCCCTGTTGTGTCCTCTGCCCTCCCCCCTGCACCCTACAGACACAAAAACACACTGTAGGTAGAACTCTCCTACCTTACACAGGTGTATAGCACAGCGGCACGGCTGGTATCACAGGGCTGGATGGGGGTGGGAACTGCTGAAGTTAACTTTTTACATCAACAGGCTGGTGATTGGTTGGTAGGATCGCCCAGCAATCAATCACCCATTTAATGTAAAACATTAACTTAAGTGGTTTCCGTCCCCATCCAGCCCTGTAATACCAGCCACTCACTGCTGTCCAATGAAGAGGACAGCGGCGAACATGTTCGCGGGCTAGGTACCGGTGAATTAATCACAGGCACTGACGGGCCACACGTTTAGCGGTGGAGGGCTGCCGACCCCTGATATATATTGTAAGCGCTAACGAGCAGGGCCCTCCGATTCTTCCTGTATTGAAATTGTACGGTCTGCCCTAATGTTGTAAAAGCGCTGCGCAAACTGTCTGCGCTATATAAATCCTGTATATTATTAATAGTAATATAGAAAATTATATATACACTGGAGATCAAAATTCGAAAACAAGCTACAATTTCCCAAATTTCAAGGTCACCACTTAGTCCTATTTGAAATCAAAGCGGAGTTCCACCCAAAAGTGGAACTTCCGCTCATTTGTCTCCTCTCCTCCAGTGCCACAATAGGCACCTTTCAGGGGGGTCAGTAAGAGAGGAGCAGGGCCTCGAGCAGAAGGGTACCCGGCGTGATGCCATAAGGCTACACTGCCGGGTTCCGATAGTTACGTGTCCTATTGTTAAGCCCCTGGCGGTATTCCCGGGTCTGGCTCGGGGTGAGATTTTAGTACCAAAAGCGGTAACCCCGAGCCAGACTCGGGATCGCATCGCTGGATCCTGGAAGACGTGACTTACCTTGTCTCCAGGATCCCGCGATGTTCTGCCACTGTGTTTGGCGGCCGGATCTTCCGCCCGATGCACTGTGTGCCCTGGCTTCCGTTCCCTGCGAGCGTAGCGACGCAAGAGTGGAACCGGCGACAAATTTAAAAAGTATAAAACACAAACACACTGACACATTGTAATCCTATTGGATTACATTACTAAATATAATAAAATTGACCTTAGTTTGCCCCCCCCAGTGCTTTGTCCAGTGCCCCTGCCTGCAGTTTTACTGTACTTTGTTTGGAAACTGCAGAGCGACCATGGCATCAAAAAAGCGCACTTCAACCTCAAAAGCGGCATATGACCTGCTGGAAAACAGCGACACAATCACTTGCAGAAGTGAGTGATAGCGATTCATGGGGAAGTTCGTCATCAGGCACAGAAAGCGATTTCAGCGATGATCCTGCGACTGTGCCCAGTGATGTGTGGACTTGCTCGATTGACTGCAGTACGGAGCATGCAGTGCCCCCAAGATTCCCGTTTACCGAAGCACCTGGTATCAAAGTGGAGGTTGAAGATAACAGCCCCTTGGGATACCTCCAACTCTTTTTGACTGATGACGTTATAGAAAGAATTGTTGCAGAGACAAAATCAGTACCAGGAGCAACAAGCCGCTATACCTCAGAGGTTTTCAAAGGAGCAGAAAAATGGGAACCAGTGACCAAAGAGGACATCTGGAAGTTTCTGGGCCTAATTAATTATTCTCCAGGGAGTGGTGGGGAAACCCCCGCAGAAGCGGTACTGGACAACAAAATACTAGCCACACCTTTTTTTGGTACCATCATGTCGGAGTACAAATTTTCTCTCAATGAAATATCTGCATTTTCAAAACTGAAAAAGATTTGGGATCTATATCAAATTATTCAGAAAAATTTCCAGCGGACCCATGTACCAGACAGAGACATCAGTATCTACAAAAGTCTAACGGCCTACAAAAGGAAGACTTAGCTGGATACAGTACATTGCATCTAAGAGAGCACGAGTCGGCATAAAATCATTCATGCTCTGTGAAGCCAGCACTGGTTACACATGGAATTCGGTCCTTTACATCGGGAAAGGGACCAAATTCAACGAAAAGATTCAGTAATTATGGAATGGCAACCGCTTCTGTTCTTACTTTGATTGGGTCATTGTTGAATCAGGGGTACTGTGTAACCACAGATAATTTTTATACTTCTATAGAACTCTATGAGTTCCTTCTACAACCCAAGACGGATGCAAACGGGACTGTTAGAGCTAACCGGTATGACATGCCGCCAACCTTTGGCAATAAAAAGCTCAAGGCAGGAGAAATAGTTGCCTGGCAGAAAGGCAAAATGATGGCACTGAGACAAAAAAGATGTGTGCCTAATGAGTACCATTCACAACACCTTTACTGTCATGGTACATACAAAAAAGGTGGAAAAGACGTAATGTAACCTCAAGTCGTAATGGACTACATGGGAGGTGTTGACAGAGCTGACCAGGCCATGGCATTTTATCCTGCTATGAGAAAGCAACAAAAAAATATTACAAAAAAAATCTTCAGGCATCTTCTTGAACAGTGCCTGTGGAATGCTCTCATTCTTCTAAAAAGAAAAAAAAAAAAAAAAAAGTGTGACAGGCCTGTGGTTCATGCAGACTTCGTTTGTAAAGTTGGACAAACTTATTTCTCAAGCACCAAACACTGTAAATAGATCTGGACATCGTGCTGCTGGCGTTGTGAACGCGGAACGCCTGACAGGTCGACACTTTATGGACCACATTCCACCAACGGAAAAGAAGGCAGCACCCACAAGAATGTGTGTGGTTTGCTGCTCTAAAAACGTGACAACACAGGAAGGAAGTTCAGAAAAGAAACCCGGTTCTACTGTCCTGACGTCAGACTTTGTGCTGTACCAGGTTTTAAAATTTTCCATACCCGAGATGTTTACTAAAGCAATATGACTACTAATATCGCACTCTTGTTTGGCCAAAAAAAATATATGTCAGTGTTTTTGATTATATTATTTACTAAAATTTATTGAATAAAAAGTATTTTTACTATTATATTATTATTGGTTATCTATATTATAATTTATGATTTTGTGTTTCAAAATTTAATCATACCCAGGATGTCCACTAGACTCTTGTTTGGACAGATTTCAGTGAGTTATTCCTAAGAATTACAGGCCTACAATATAAAACGCCACATTTCCATGCAAAATAATGGTACCGCTTTCAGCACCTAAAATCTGAAATCATACCGCTAGGGAGGTTAAAAGCCAGCAGCTGAAGTATGTGTAGCTGCTGGTTTTTAATTTTTTTTTTTTTGGGCGGAACACCACTTTAAATAAAACCGGAGTAAAAGAAGAGCAGTTTTGTTAAGCATATTTCATGAGTATGAGTTACATATATTTTGAAGCACAGAACAAAAAACAAACAGTCAATGAGATTTGAAAAAGAACATTGATCAAAATTAGAAGACTTTCAGATACCTCCCAGTTATAAATTGGTGTTAATCTGGCACCTTGTGCCAATTTTTTATTATCTGATAAACCACATTTAATTGGCAGCCTAAATTTCCAGTTGTCACTGACTTTGCAAGACGATGCGCCATTCTAAAGTGACTGAAACCCTCCAGCAGCCGGTTGTCCAGATGAAGGCCAAAGGGATGACCCTTTTAGCCATAGAAAAACTAGTTTGTTGTTCCAAATCTGTGATTTATAGAAAATTGCATCTTTACACCACAAACTAATTCAAGTCCACCAAGAGGGCTGGTCATCCATGAAAAGACAATGAAAGTGAGGACAGAATAATGCAGAGAATCTCAACAGGCAATCGATTCAGCTGCGATTGCTTACCAGTTTAGCGCTGAACAGAGTAAGGATCTGTCTCTTAATACAGCATCTCACCGTTTGAGAATTTGGACTGAAAGCCCGCTCTGCGGTGACCAAACCGCTTAGTAGCAGAAAGAATAAAAAGGCTAGACTAACCTTTGCTGAGGAGCATGTTGTGTGAACAGACAACTGGTCCAAAGTTCACTTTAGTAATGAAAGCACGTTTAATTTGGGTCCGATGGGAAACATTATGTTTATCGTCAAGCTGGGGAAAGACTAAACCCAAAGTGTGTAAAGAAGTCTGTGAAAGGTGGAGGGGGAAGTGTCATGGTTTGGGGGATTTTTTGCATTGGAAGTTGGGCCTCTTATACAGCTACATAGCAAGGAGGGAATGCAAATGTTTATCAGAACCCTTGACAACATACGGTTCATCACCCAATCAGCTAGCAATTTCCAGAACAATGCCCTGTCACGCAGCAAAACTGGTAAAGCAGTTCCTTGAAGCTAAAAACATTGAAATGAAACAGCCGGCCCGGTGTCCTGATCTAAAGCCAATAGAAAATCTCTGGAAAATCCTTGGTGACAAAGCTATGGCCAAAAATCTCACTATAGTCACCAAACTGTGGAAGGGACTGTAAGAGTGGAACAAAATCTCACCACAGCAGTGTGAGAGACTAGTGATGTCCTGTGGCCACAGATGTGCTGTCATTCAAATAAAGGGCCTGTACACTTCCTAACAATTGTTAATTGCTGTAACCGTCAGAAATATTATATATATATATAAATTATTATATTATATAACGTATTTATCGGCGTATAACATGCACCCCAAGTTTAGGAGGGAAGTTTAAGGGAAAAAAAAAAAAAAAAAAAAAAAACTTACATTTAAATGCCCATCAATGCAGCCTCATCAGTGTCCATCTGCAGCCTTGGCCCCCATTGCAGCCTTGGCAGTGCCCATCAGTAGTCTGTAGCCGATTGCAGCATTGCCCTGTGTCGTTTGCAGACATCTGGCGTTTAAAAATGGCGCCGCCGGTCTCGGCCGCTTTGTCGTTCTCGCCGGCTTTCGGATGCACTCGGCTTTCAGCGGCTCACGCGGGACTGAGAGAGCCGCCGAGAATGGCCGAAAGCCACCGAGAATGGCCAAAAGGCTCACAATCAGCGGGGGATCGGTGTATAACAGGCACCCACGATTTTCCCCTGGATTTTAAAAGGGGGAAAAGTGCGTGTTATACGCCGATAAATACGATGTATTTTACACACGCATCTCAAAAAACTAAAATATAAATCAAAAAGTTAAATTTCCATAATTCAATTAAAAAAATAAAAAAAAAAAATAAAACTCAAAGCGATACATTTCAAGCATTTCTTGCTTTTTAATTTTGATGATTATGGCTTACAGAAAATTATAGTATTCACTCAATACTTGGCCGGGGCTCCTTTTGCATGACTTACTGCATCAATGCAGCGTGGCATAGAGGTGATCAACCTGTGGCACTGCTGAGTTGTTATGGAAGCCTAGGTTGCTGAGATAGCAGCTTTAAGCTCTTCTGCATTGTTGGGTCTGGTGTCATCTTCCTCTTGACAATACCACACAGATTCTCTATGGGGTTTAGGTCAAGGCAAGTTTGCTGGCCAATCAAGCACAGTAATACCATGATTATTAAACCAGTTATTAGAACTTTTGGGAATATGGGCAGATGCCAAATCCTGCTGGAAAATAAAATCAGCATCTTCATAAAGCTGGTCAGATGAAAGCATGAATTCCTGCAGAATTTCCTAGTAGAGGGCTGTGCTGACTTTGGACTTGATAAAACACAGTGGACCAACACCAGCAGATGACATGGCTCCCCAAATCCTCACTGACTGTGGAAACTTCACACTGGACCTCATGCAACTTGGATTCTGTGCCTTTCCACTCTTCCTCCAGACTCTGGGACCTTGATTTCCAAATGAAAGGCAAAAGTTACTTCCATCCGAAAAGAGGACTTGGAACCACTGAGCATCGGTCCAGTCCTTTTTCTCCCTAGCCCAGGCAAGACGCTTTGGACATGGTCTCTAGTTCAAAAGTGTCTTGACACAAAGAATGCGACAGTTGTAGCCCATGTCCTGGTTACGTGTGGTAGCTCTTGAACTGACACCAGCCGTGGTCCACTTCTTGTGAATCTCCCCCAAATTCTTGAATGGCCTTTGCTTCACAACCCTCTAAGGACTGGTTATCCCTGTTGCTTGTGCACCTTTTTTCTACCACATTTTTTCGTGCCACTCAACCTGCCATGAATGTTTAGATACAGCACTCTGAACAGCCAGCTTCTTTAGCAATGACCTTTTGTGACTTACCATCCTTGTGGAGAGAGTCAATGACTGTCTTCTGGACAACTGTTAAGTCAGCAGTCTTTCCTATGATTGTGTAACCTACTAAACCAGAGACCATTTACAGGTCTTTTGAGTTAGCTGATTAGAGTGACACCATCTACAAATTTTAACCACCAGCCATATAGCAAAATGACGGCAAAGCGGTTTAGTTAACCTGATCGGACGTCATATGACGTGATCAGGATAACGAGCGGGACACACCGCAACTCCACCAGGGATGCCAATCAGTGCCATTCATCAGTGCCGCCTATCCATGCCCATCAGTGCCACCTTATCAGTGCAGCCTCATCTGTGCCCGTCAGTGAAGGAGAAAAAACGTATATACAAAGTTTTGTAACAAACGAGAGAAAAAACAAAACAAAACAATTTTCGGGTTTTTTTTATTCAGCAGAAAATAAAAATCCCAGGTGGTGATCAAATACCATCAAAAGAAAGCTCTATATGTGGGAACAAAATGATAAACATTTTGTTTGGGTACAGTGTAGCATGACCGCGCAATTGTCATTTAAAAAGCAACAGCGCTGAAAGCTGAAAAATTGGCTTGGGCAGGAAGGAGGAAAGTGCCCTGTATTGAAGTGGTTAAACTTTCACAATATTCTAATTTTGGGTTTTCACTAGCTGGAAGCCATAGTCAAACATTAAAAATAGGATTTTTTTTTGTCACTTACCTACTGTATAAAATCCTTCTCTTGAGTACATCATGGGACACAGGCTAATATTCTTTACCTGCTGGGTTATACTTCATCTCCAGGTGAATGGACACTGGTAGACCAAAGGTCTTTAGACAGGAAGTGATCCCCTATATAACCCCTCCCATACAGGAAGTACTTCTGTTTTGTAGCAAGCACTGAATCCTCAAAAAGAGGAGGAGAGGGACCTCTGTGTCCCATGATGTACTCAAAACTATTTTACAGGTAAGTATGATAAAAAAAAATCCTATTTTCTTTTTCATACATCATGGGACAGAGTTAGGCTAATATTCATTACATGCTGGGACATCCCAGAGCAATAGCCTTGAGGGGAGGGAGACACCCTGCCAAACAATAGCTATCAGAACCTTTATGGCAGCCCGCAGTACACTGCGGCCGAAAGCTAAAAACTCGGCTGCTCGAACATCCACTTGATAAAATTTTGTGAACGCATGCACTGAAGACCAGGTAGGCAGGCCTTACAAATCTGAGCCACGGATACCTGATGGCGAAAAAACCCAGGAGGTTCCTATACCCCTGGTAGAATAAGCTCTCACCCTAAAGGGAGGAGCTTTACATTTCAGACCGTAGGCCTGAATGACCAATTGACGGACCCAATTGGCAATTGAAGCTTTGGAAACTGCCTGCCCCTTCTTGGGTCCTTTTGGTAGAAAAAAATAAATAAAAGTCGGATTCTCGGATCTCCGCAGATCTAGACAAATAAACCTTGACTGCCCGGACAACGTCCAAAAAATAAAAAATGTTCTCTTCCGCCAAACGAGGCTGAGATGAAAAAAAAAAAAAAAAAAAAAAAGGCAAAATAATGTCTTAATTTAAATGAAAAGGCCGACATCACTTTGGCAAAAAGGATGGAACAGGTCGTAACACGACCCTGTCAGGGTAAAGGATCAAGTACGGTTCCCTGCATGAAAGGGCCGCCAACTCAGACACCCTTCTAGCCAAGGCGATAGCCATCAGGAAGGCTAGCTTGCGTGACAGCAAGTCTAATGGAACTTCCTTGATGGGTTCAAATGGTTGTTTCTGTAACAGACAGCACCAAGTTCAAGTCCCAAGGACACATAGGCGACCTAATGGGGGGGGGGGGGGGGGGGGGAGTAAGCGAGTTGTCCCCTGCATAAAGGTTCGGACCAGTGAATGGGAGGCTAAAGGCCTTTGGAAGAATACTGATAGGGCCGAAACTTGACCTCTGATTGTACTCCAAGTCAATTTGATTTCCACAGCTGACTGTAGAAAAAAAAGAATTCTCCCAATCACGTATTTGAGGATGCCACTTTTTGGCTGAACACCAAGCAATACAAGTCTTTCAGACCTTATGATAGATCTTCCTAGTGAAAGCTTTTCTAGGATTCACTAGGGTAGACACCTCAGGTCCTGAGATGCCATGGTCCTTTAACACCCTGGCTTCAATAGCGATGCCGTCAAATTTGGAGACTGTAAATTGGGGTGGAATATAGGACCTTGAGACAGTAGATCGGGGCGCCGTGGAATCGTCCATGGCCCATCTATTGTCAGTCTCACAATCTCTGGGAACCAGGGCCTTCTGGGCCAGGCTGGTGCCACCAGAATGACTGGAACTCCCTCTCTCTGAATCCCGTGCAACAAATGTGGAAGGAGAGGGATCGGAGGGAAAGCACAAACCAGGGAGTACTGGCTCCATGGAACTACCAGAGCATCTGCTCCAATTGCCAGAGTATCTCTTGTTCGGGACACAAACTGCTGTAGCTTGTTGAAACCTGGATGCCAGTAGGTCGACATCTGGCCATCCCCAACGTTGGCAAATTTCCTGGAACACCCCTGGGTGTAGGGACCCTTCCCCCGGGTAGATCATCTGGTGGCTGAGATAATCTGCCTTCCAGTGCTCTACTCCCGGGATATGAACTGCCAATGGAAAATCAGCACATGTCCCTCTGCTCAGGCTAGTATGTTGTGCTCCTTCAGAGCTGAACAACTCCTGGTACCACCTTGGTGGTTTATATAGGCCTCTGCAGTGGCATTGTCAGGCTGAACCCTGATGGGATAGTCCTGAAGCTCCACCATCCAAGACCGTAGGGCCAGTCTTGCTGCCCATAATTCCAGGACGTTGATGGGCAGGATCTGTTCTGTCCTTGACCATTTCCCCTGAGCTGTGAGCCCTTCTAGGATCGCTCCCCAGCCTGAGAGACTGGCATCTGTAGTCCGTACTCTCCAAGTTATCGGGAGGAAGGATCTTCACTTTCGCAGGTTCTGATCCTGGAACCACCAATTTAGGCTTAAGCGTGCCTGGGGAGATAACATTTGATAATCCATGGCTTGTCCTCTCCTGTTCCAAGCCAACAAGATGTCTTGTTGTAGAGGCCTGGAATGTAACTGGGCATAGGGCACCGCCTCGGAGGATACCATCCTCCCTAGAAGACTCATACAGAGCCGAATGGAGGGTTGTCTGGTGCCCCTTATCTGGCGCAGCTGATTCTTCAGGGCATAGATCCTTGCGGATGGCAAGAATACTCTTGCTTGGAACGTATCTAGTATTAGACCTAAATACTTTAGACCTTGAGCTGGTTTCAAGGCCGACTTTTCAGTATTTCTGATCCAGCCTAAGCTTTTCAAATACTGCACTGTGCATGGTATGCTATTCTAGAGGCTGTAATGAGTGATCTGAGCAGGAGGCCGTCCAGATACCCAAGCACCAGGATCCCTTGGGCCCTTAAAAGACCCAGCACTGGTGCTAGAACCTTTGTAAACACCCAGGGAGCTGTAGCAAGCCCAAAGGGTAGAGCCACAAACAGAAAATGACATGCCTCTACTGCACATCGCAGGAACCTCTGATGAGGCTGAAAGATAGGTACGTGTAAATACACGTCCTTTATATCGATGGAGGCTAAAAAGGCTTTCATCTGGAGCTAGGCTATAACTGAGCAGACAGACTCCATTAGTAGATACTGGTTCAAAGATCAAGGTCCAAAGATGGGCCTCCTGACCCAGTTTGGTTTTTAAACCGTAAAACAGGTTCGCTCATTCGGATACAGGAACTTGTACCATCACTCCATGATTCACTAAATGATGTAGTGCCTGAAGCAATAAGTCCTTTATGGAGCATCCGAGGGAACGCTGGATCTTAAAAACCTGAGGGGGAACCCACCGCAACTTCAGCTTGTAACCACTGGATATAATTAAGATGAGCCACTCGTCCTGAATTATTGTTCTCCAAAATTTCCTCAAAAGGAGGGCTTGGTGCTGGGTTTAGAAGAGTTTTGGACCCAGGGCTTTTTCTGGCCCTGCGACCTGCCCCTGGCTCTAGCGCCCTGTTGGCGGCAGAACTGCCTTGGTGCTGGGACATTTGAGGAAGCAGTCCCTGAAGTTTTAAATGAGGGACGCCTGGTAGTTTTCTTCACAGGAAGTAGAGAAATCTTCCTTCCGGAAAGCTTTTGGATAGATTTGTCCAAATGATCACCAAAATAAAACGTTCCCCCTGAAAGGGGAAACCTGCCAATAAATTTTCACAAGGAAGCTCGGCTGACCAGTTCTTAAGCCACAAATATCTGCGCATATACACAGACAAGAGAGCCAAATGAGAAACCTGCTGTATTGAATCCTTTTAAAGGCAGTGGTTCTATACCTTTTCTAGTGCCGTAACCCCTTGATAAAATTTCTCAACAGTAAAATTTTCGTTAGTCATTTCATTGCTGTAATTTTGCGACTGTTATGAATCGAAATATAAAATGTCCGATATGCAGGATGCATTTTCATTCTTACAAATTTAACATCTTAAAGCGTAGTGATTAATCACATAAACAATCTAATATACAGCGCAAAATAGTTATTTAAAATTAACATAAGTTACAAATGAATAAAATGCCCCAACGAGAGACAGGGTAAGTGCCGGGCACTTATCGGACACGTTAAGTTCTTGTTTAAAAAGGAAGAGACTGCTGCATCTCGCTGGCAGAGACGGACAGACTCCGGCGTAACACAGTAACTTTGGGTCCGTCTCGGCCAGCATTCGCGACCCCCTGGCAAATCGGCAATCGACCCCCCCAGGTGGTCGCGATCCCCAGGTTGAGAACCCCCAGGTTGATTCCTTGAGCACAAAACAGCTCAAGGAATATCGGTCTTATTTTCAGGCTGCAACAGCTGGCTGAATAGCTGAACTGGCCAAAAAAAAAAATTAAAAAAAAAGGAAGCCTTTAATAATGACTCCAATTTATTGTCAACAGGGTCTTCCAAGCCCTGTGCGTTATCGGACAAGTCAAGTTCTTGTTTAAAGGAAGAGACTGCTGCATCTATGGCTGGCATACTCCCCTTCAACAAACCTTTCATCCATGGGATATAAAAAAAAAAAAAAAAGAAGGGGAAAAAACTTGAGGAACAAAATCCTGTCAGGATGTTCCCAATCAGCATACACTGCCTGTTCCAGCAGAGGGTGTAGGAGGAAAGCCTGTGCGGCCTGAAGAGGCCTCAGGGATCCCAAGAGGACCAGGGGGGCTCAGTCACCTCTGCAAGAGGCAACTTTAAAGGCAGAACAAATCATTTTGGTTAGAGTCAAGATAAAAAGCCTCTGCGACCGAGAGGCAGACATCAACTTTATTTCTTGGAAGCAGACTCATCCGCCAGGCCCTCCACAGAATCCTGAGTTTTTAGCTTTTCCCCATTCCAAACTAGGAGGCTCCAGGGAGGGGAATCTGTCATGCTTCTTGGCACTCTGCGGGATGGAGGCCATCATGCCAGCAATACTGTGCTCTAACCCAGCTAGGGCTGAAGACAGTTCATCCTTTGTGATAAAGGGTGAAGCAGCAGCGTTGACTGTAGGGACAATACCAGATAGGCGCAGCGGCTCAGATTGCCCAGAAGCCTCTGGTCCTTCAGGAGATACGACACTAGGGATACGACTAGGTTCATCAGGAACTACTGATGACATAGGTGTGCCCTTCCCTGTAGTGTTAGTCCCGCTCCTCTTTTTTGAAGACATTTACTAGCCACAAAAAGAGTACTTGGGTGCAATATTAAAAACACCTCAAGCAACACTTGGTGACTCACGTGACCCGGGTAAGGAGAAATGAACCGCCGCTGCAAGTGCCTGTTCAGAGTCTGCTCTGTGTCCCACAGCTGCCTTCTGGAAGCACCGCATGTTTGGCATATACAGCTTAAATAAACTGGGCGCTCTGAGCAAGCATGCGCAATCCCGGCAAACAGGCACGGCAGTATTCGCGTATGGCAATAAAGGCGCCTGTGCGGCAAACCCGCATGCGCCATGGCCAAGTCCAGCGGCGCTCTTGCGAATGCATGTGCGCCATGGCAGGCAAACAAACTGCTGAACACAGCGTCACTCTTGCGAACGCACATGCACCATGGTGAACCAAGGCGAAATGGCGCACCGCCGCGTGCCATCATACAGGTAAAACAGCCAGACACAAGAAGAAAAAAAAAAAAAGTACACATTGCAAACACCCACAGCTAGCCCAAAACTCCCCCATATGGTCACTGCACACAGGTGTCCAGCCTCTAGCTAGCTTGACTGATTGTAAAAATTACAAAAAGTTGTCACTAAATGATATATTGCTCACACAGGCCATGGGCATATGTGGAATTGCACCCCAAAATACATTTAGCTGCTTCTTCTGAGTATGGGGATACCACATGTGTGGGACTTTTTGGGAGCCTAGCCGCGTACGGGGCCCCGAAAACCAATCACTGCCTTCGGGATTTCTAAGGGCGTACATTTTTGATTTTACTCCTCACTACCTATCACAGTTTTGAAGGCCATAAAATGCCCAGATGGCATAAAACCCCCCCAAATGACCCCATTTTGGAAAGTAGACACCCCAAGCTATTTGCTGAGAGGCATGGTGAGTATTTTGCAGCTCTCATTTGTTTTTGAAAATAAAGAAAGACGAGAAAAAAAAAATTTTTCTTCTTTTTTCAATTTTCAAAACTTTGTGACAAAAAGTGAGGTTTGCAAAATACTCACTATACCTCTCAGCAAATAGCTTGGGGTGTCTACTTTCCAAAATGGGGTCATTTGGGGGGTTTTTTTGCCACTTGGGCATTCCATGGCCTCCGAAACTGTGATAGGCAGTGAAGAGTGAAATCAAAAATTTACGCCCTTAGAAAGCCTGAAGGCGGTGCTTGGTTTTCGGGGTCCTGTACGCGGCTAGGCTCCCAAAAAGTCCCACACGTGGTATCCCCGTACTCAGGAGAAGCAACAGAATGTATTTTGGGGTGTAATTTCACATATTCCCATGGCATGTTTGAGCAATATATCATTTAGTGACAACTTTGCGCAAAAAATAAATAAAAAAATTGTCTTTCCCGCAACTTGTGTCACAATATAAAATAATCCATGGACTCGACATGCCTCTCAGCAAATAGCTTGGGGTGTCTACTTTCCAAAATGGGGTCATTTGGGGGGGTTTTGAACTGTCCTGGCATTTTATGCACAACATTTAGAAGCTTATGTCACACATCACCCACTCTTCTAACCACTTGAAGACAAAGCCCTTTCTGACACTTTTTGATTACATAAAAAAATATTTTTTTTTTGCAAGAAAATTACTTTGAACCCCCAAACATTATATATTTTTTTAAAGCAAGTGCCCTACAGATTAAAATGGTGGGTGTTTCATTTTTTTTTTTCACACAGTATTTGCGCAGCGATTTTTCAAACGCATTTTTTGGGGAAAAAACACTTTTTGAAATTTTAATGCACTAAAACACACTATATTGCCCAAATGTTTGATGAAATAAAAAAGATGATCTTAGGCCGAGTACATGGATACCAAACATGACATGCTTCAAAAGTGCAGTGGCGACAAACTAAATACATTTTTAAAAGCCTTTAAAAGCCTTTACAGGTTACCACTTTAGATTTACAGAGGAGGTCTACTGCTAAAATTACTGCCCTCGATCTGACGTTCGCGGTGATACCTCACATGCATGGTGCAATTGCTGTTTACATTTGACACCAGACCGACGCTTGCGTTCGCCTTAGCGCGAGAGCAGGGGGGACAGGGGTGCTTTTTTTTTTTTTTTCTTTATTATTTTTTTTTTTTTTTATCTTATTTTTAAACTGTTCCTTTCATTTTTTTTTTAAAATCATTTTTATTGTTATCTCAGGGAATGTAAATATCCCCTATCATAGCAATAGGTAGTGACAGGTACTCTTTTTTGAAAAAATTGGGGTCTATTAGACCCTAGATTTCTCCTCTGCCCTCAAAGCATCTGACCACACCAAGATCGGTGTGATAAAATGGTTTCCCAATTTCCCAATGGCGCTGTTTACATCCGGCGAAATCTAAGTCATAAAATGCTCGTAGCTTCCGGTTTCTTAGGCCATAGAAATGTTTGGAGCCACTCTGGTCTCTGATCAGCTCTATGGTCAGCTGGCTGAATCACCGGCTGCATTTTCAGGTTCCCTGTTGAGACAGGAGAGCCAGAGAAAAACACGGAAGACGTTGGGGGGGGGGGGGCATTCCCTCCCACGGCTTATAAAAGCAGTCTAGAGGCTAATTAGCCGCTAGGATTGCTTTTACATGAAAGCCGACCGCTGGCTGAAAAGAATGATACCAAGATGATACCTAAACCTGCAGGCATCATTCTGGTATAACCACTCAAAGTTGTGAATGGCGTACCTGAAGACAAAAAAATGGTTAACAATAAAGCACAGTAAACGGTAAAGTATAAAAAATTGCATACCTGAAAAGCAAACATGATAAAACATAATAACAATAAAACATTGCAGAATAGAATACAGTAAAAAAGAGCAGAATAGAGAGAAGAGAGAGAGAGAATAAAACGACAACTATTTATTTATTTTTTTATATTTTTGTATGTTTTTTTTTTAAACTTTTTTTGTAACTGTAACTTTTATAACTGTAACCGGTTCCAGGTTCGGGTCTCTCAAAATGCGATGGCATCTTGGGAGACCCTGTGAAAGTGTGCCTAGTCTGTGCAATGCTGTACCCTACGCTAATACTCAACTAGTGTATGGTAGCGTTCAAAACATTCACCAATGCAAAGACCAGGATTGTCAGGACAAGAGGGACAATAATAGCGGGTGTCACGCCTATATCCGCGCTTGCTGCAGACACAACATCTTTTTTGGGGGGGTTCGTTGGGTAGGGGTACTCGGAAGGACATAAAGAAAATGCCTCTCATGCAGCTGACTGCATTTGGTTGGGGTTGTGAATGGGGGAAGTACGGGCACTGCAGAAGCGGTGGGTTCCCAATTAGGATTGGCGAATGCAGCAGGAAGGGCATTATGGGCACGACGGGCCTGTGTTTGTCTTTTTGGTGGCAGCGGGACACTACTTGTGCTTGCCACCTCACCAGCTTGAACTGCACTTATGGGACTCGCCACGTCACCAAGTGTTACTGCAGTGCTGGTTTGACTACGACCGGGGTGTACTAGGCCGCTGGTGCTTGCCAGTTCACCAAAACACTACCAAAAAAAACTGTTAGCGATCGCAGGGATCAGGCCTGACTCTGCGAACGCTGCAGTTATGCGTTTAGTCTTTTGTAAGTGACAGTGATCGATCGATACTGCACTTAGGTGGGCTGGGCTGGGCCGGGCGGAGGGGCAAAACGCAGGTGCTAGCAGGTATCTGGGCTGATCCCGCTAACACTGCGTTTTTGGAAACCTTAAACTGCTGGGGACGCTAGTATAGATCTGATCGGATCAGATATTGATCCGATCAGATACTATACCACTAAGGGAGGTGTACGGTGCGTGCGTGGGTGTTAGCGGTACTGGCGTTAACCTGATGCTGCCTGGGGCTGGTGCTTGCCAGTTCACCAAAACACTACCAAGAAAACTGTTAGCAATCGCAGGGATCAGGCCTGACTCTGCGAACGCTGCAGTTATGCGTTTAGTCTTTTGTAAGTGACAGTGATCGATCGATACTGCACTTGGGTGGGCTGGGCCGGGCGGAGGGGCAAAACGCAGGTGCTAGCAGGTATCTGGGCTGATCCCGCTAACGCTGCGTTTTTGGGAACCCTAAACTGCTGGGGACGCCAGTATAGATCTGATCGGATCAGATATTGATGCGTTCAGACACTATACCACTAAGGGAGGCGTATGCTGCGTGCGTGGGTGTTAGCGGTACTGGCGCTAATCTGACGCTGCCTGGGGCGACGCATATCACCGCCGGGCGATCAGGGGGCTAAACCTTTATTCGGTAATAAACGGCGGGTGCCCTGACACTATAAAAAATAAACAAACTAACCAGCGTCACCCGTAACAGTTATACGGTGATCAGTGGTGAAAGGGTTAACTAGGGGGCAATCAAGGGGTTAAAACATTAGGTAGTATATGGGGGTCCCTGTCGCTATAAAACGCTGACGGCGAACCTAAATATTTACCTCCCTAACTAGCGTCACCAGCGACACTAATACAGCGATCAGAAAAATGATCGCTTAGTGACACTGGTGACAGGGGGTGATCAAGGGGTTAAAACTTTATTAGGGGGGGGGGGGTTAGGGGGGTACCCTAGACCTACAGGGGGCTAACAGTAACTGTCCTAACACACTGTCACAAACTGACACTAATGCAGTAATCAGAAAAAAAAACACCTGCTTGGTGTCAGTTTGTGACGGGGGGGGGGGGGGGAAATCTGGGTGTTTTGTGTGCCTGGCATGTTCTACTGTGTGTGTGTGTGTGTGTGTGTTGTGCACTCACATTACAGTCTTCTCTCCTCGGCCCGGAACGGAAAATACCGAGCCGAGGAGAGATGACATAATTTCCTCTGCCTCTGTGTACAATACAGAGGCAGGGAAATGATCCCATTGGCTGGGAGCAATCGCGAGGGGGGGCCACGAATGGATGGCCTCCCCCTCACCACCGATCGCCGGGGGAGATTTGCCGACCGCCGCAGGCACGGGGGGGGTCCGATCGGACCCCCCACCCGCGGGCAGGCAGGGACGTACAGGTAAGCCCTTTTGCCTGCCCGTGCCGCTCTGCCGACGTACATCGGCGTGCGGCGGTCGGCAACTGGTTAAACCATAAGCTTGAACAATCACTTGTCAAATCCATTTAGAAATGGTAGATTTCGATGCTGCCTGTCCTCTTTTATGACCTTCAGGCAACACAAAAAAAATATCAGTTTTTCAAATCTGAGCAGTCGTCCTTAAAAATAGATTTTGACTGCTCTCACCACATCAAGAGAATGTAGTGACTTTTCTTCCGCAGAATGGGGTTCTGGGAAAAATGAAGGTAGAACAATATCCTGGTTTAAAATGAAAACCAGACACTACCTTTTGTAGAAAATTAGGATGAGGAAGCAATACAACCTTATCCTTGTGAATTAAATATGGCTCTTTACAAGAAAGAGCAGCCAACTCCGATACCCTTCTTGCAGAAGATATGGATACCAGCAAAACTAGTTTCTTTGTCAAAAGGACCAAGGGAATATGTCCTATCGGCTCAAAAGGCCGTTTCTGTAATGCCGACAGGGCTAAATTCAAGTCCCAAGGGTTCAGGGGTGACTTAACCGGAGGATTAAGCCATGTTACCCCGAGTAAAGCTACGAACGAAAGAGTGTGAAGCAAGCGGTCGCTGAAATACCGATAAGGCCGAAACCTGGCCCTTGATAGTACTCAAGACCAGCTTTATTTCTAATCCCCTCTGTAGTATGATATACTTCCTGGGGTGCCAACCCCTGGATTCACACCAGGAGACATATGCCTTCCAGACTCTACAATATGTCTCTGGAGGCCGGGTTCGTTGTATTAACCAGTGTAGACTCCACTGAGCCTGACAGCCCACGCTTCTTCAGAATGTGGGTCTCGATAGTCAAACTGTTAAACTTAGCGTTTGTAAAGTAGGATGGAATACCGAACCTTGCGAGAGAAGATCTGGTCGTGGCGGTAGGGTTCATGGGTCCCCTACCGCCATCTTTACAATCTCTGCATACCAAGATCTCCTGGGCCACAAGAATCACGACTTCCCTTCCTGCTTGATCCTGCAAAGAAGTCATGGACGCAGGCAGAATAGGAGGGAATGCATAAATCAGTGAGAACCGATTCCACGGGAATAGCAAGGCATCTGTTCCGCATGCTAGCAGATCATTTGTTCTTGACACAAAGTTGTCGATTTCTTTGTTGAACCTGGACGCAAACAGATCTATGTCTGGGATCCCCCATCTTTGTCAGGAAGATATCGGGGTGAAAGGAACCATTCTCCCAGGAACAACTGCTGGCGAGTCCGCCAATTTTCTACTCCTAGAATGAAGACTGCCGATGGGCAGAAAACAATGTACCTTGCCTAAGATACGATATGATTCACCTCTCTCTGGGCCGCACAACTTCTTGTGCCCCCTTGGTGATTAATATAGGACATTGCTGTGGCATTGTCGGATTGAATCCCAACAGGACAATTCCGTAAACTGCACGTTCAGGCCCTCAGGACCAAGTGCTCTATCTGAATTTCTAGAATGTTAATGGACAAGGCCATTTCTCATCTGGGCCACTTCTCTTGGACAATTGCCTCTTCCAGGACTGCTCCCCAACCCAAAAAAAGGTTGGCATATGTTTTTACTACTTCCCAGGTAACTGTAGGAAGGATTTCTCCCGTTTGCAGATTTTTGGTTATTAACCATAAACTGAGGCTCCTTTGGAGTCAGACACATTGGGAAATCTAGAGCTTGAACCCTTGTGTTCCAAGCCAATAGGATGCTGTTTTGCAGCAGTCTCGAAATAAACTGAGCATAAGGAATGGCCTTGAATGAAGCCACCATCTTTCCCAACAATCTCATGCAAAGCTGAATAGCAGAATTCTTCTTGCTTCAACTACCTGAATCAGTACCTTTATGGCACTGGTCTTTGCCTAGGGCAAGAATACCCTTTTTTGGGTGAATCCATGATCAGACCCAAGTATTTTAGCCTTCATGGTTTTAAAGAAGATTTCTTCTAGGTTGAGAATCCAACCTAGGTATTCCAGGTAGTTGAATGTGGTGACCATACTTTGGTATAAGCGGGCTACCGACTGGGCTATCAAGAACAGATCGTCTAGGTAAACTATAATCGTTATACCTTGGGCCCTTAATCTGGCTAGAGGAGGGGCCAGAACCTTTGTAAACACTCAAGGTGCAGAAGCTAGACCGAAAAGCAGAGCTACACACGGAAATGAAGATTTTCTACCTTGAAAAGTAGATATTACTAAAAAGCGAGGAAATAGGGCACATGGAGGTATGCATCTTTGATGTCGATTGACGCCAGTTCTTGTAGGATGGAGACAACTGATTGGATTGACTCCATGCGAAAAGAGAGCTGCTATATTCAGGAATTAAATTCGATTTTTGAGATCCAGAATGTCCCTTCGGTTTTGGCACCCTGAAAAAAATGTTTGAACCAAACCCCAACCCCTGCTCTTACATGGGGACCACCATGATCACGTTTTGCCAAAAGATGGTCCAATGCTTGAAAGAAAGACTTTTTTCACTGGGTCCTTAGGAACGTTTGATCTGAGAAAACGAGGAGACGGGAACTCTTGGAACTCCAGTTTGTACCATGGAGCCATTGAGGAAGACTCCCCATCTGTCTCGACACTCTTCCTGCCAAATCCTTGAGAACTGCAGACGTATTCCCCCTTTTCGAGCAAGCCTCCTCATAAGGAGGCTTCAGTATTTTTCAGTTTCCTCCCCCAAGACCTCTTTCATCCCTGGGGTTGACCCTAAGGATTACCTTTTGAACTTGACGGCGAAGGCCGTCGTGACTGCCTGGAGACTGATGCTCCTGGCACAGGAGAAGGAGCTTGTTAAAAGGAAAATACATTTACTCCTTTTCTTTAATGGCAAAGGGGTACTGTCCACCAGAATTTCTTTGGATGTATTACCCAAATCATCCCCAAATAGCCGTTTCACCGTAAAAAGTAAGACTAGCTAGAAGCTTCTTGCATGGCGAAGGGCACAAGGCCTGACGGATAGAATCTCTCATAGCAACTATTGCAAACAAAGCTGCTAGTAGCTTGCCAGGTCCTGGGCTTGCTGAACAGGATAACCTTGAACACCTGTTTAAACTGGTCTCTCAACGATTAACCAATTGCTGTCAGTGCAGGCTGAGACACAATCTGCCATGAAAAAAAAAAGTAGTGTTTTGTTTTTGTTTTTTTTAATAGGAATGCCAACTTTATCTGTTGGATCCCTAAGCATTTGAGCATTGTCTGCCGGACAGGTCAAACTCTTATTCACAGAGGATATAGCAGTGTAAATTGCTGGTATACCCCACTTTTAGTGAATTTTCTCCTCCAAATGCTTATCTGGGTGATCCACTCAGATACAAAAAGCTTTTCCAGCAATGAATGGACAGGAAAGGCGTGCACAGCTTGAGGAGGCTTTAGCGAACCCAAACAAACACTCAGTTAAGGGTACATAAATGTGGAGCAGACCATTTAGCAAGAAATTGCACTATCTTACAGATGATCCCCCTGCATTTGACACCTCAGAAGAGGAGTCATCATTCTTACCACTGTCCCCTGAGGGAATTCATCTTCTGCTGCCCCTAGTTCCTCAGTTTGAGGGTCCTGGGTAATGGAAGAGAACCTGACGCATGGTGAAAACATTTGCAAACATTTCATGGCCCGATGCTCACTCTGACCAGCCACCCCCTCTCAGGGGAAGATGCCATTGTAGAGAGGAGTAGGCTTTCCAGAGCTTGAGGGAGACCCTTTTAGCCTTTAGGGGTGTTTCAACCCCCCCTTCTGACCTTAGCCCGATGCACAAAAGCAGAGGTACTATCAGAAGAAATCGCATCCACTGCTTGAGCAATAGTCCAGCCACTGCTATTAACACTCAGCCCGATGCTTTTAGTAAATGTGTCAGGGAATGCCTGTGTCACCAACCTCTTATATGCCCCCTTTTTGCTATTGTGTCCCTCAGACATCTGCAGCCAGCAAAAATGGAGCTTTAAAACATACTCCCGCACTGGACGTTGTAGGACGTCAACGCCGCACTAAGCCCCACCCCTTCTATCACATCGCGCCCCCCCCCCCACCCGTCTCTCTTTTCAAAAGAGGGTTTTCCCGCGTTCCCCCGTCAATCAGACAAGATTGGTGGGGGTGGGGGGTGGGGGGGAGAGATGGTGAGGAGACCTGTAACAAGCCGCCATGCAGGGGCGGCGAAAAAAATGGAGCAGCATTGCCGATCGTTTTTGGCTTCCTCCTTGAAGGAAGAGGGGGAGAGCTTTGTCCAGGTGGGGGGTGTTTCGTAGAAGAAAATCCCCCCCAATCTTACCGGAGGGAAGCCTGCTGTTTCTGTAACAGCGTGATGTTTGAGTAAAGCATGACAAGGTATGTGCTCTATACAGCCCCCATTGGTGACTCTTAGGCATGACAATATTTACTTTAACCACTTCAATACCAGGCACCTTTCAGCGCTGTTGCAATTTGAATGACAATTGCGCGGTCATGCTACACTGTACCCAAACAATTTTTTTATCATTTTGTTCCCACAAATAGAGCTTTCTTTTGGTGGTATTTGATCACCTCTGCGGTTTTTATTTTTTGCGCAACAAATAAAAAAAGATCGAAAATTTCGAAAAAAAAGTTTTGCTTTGTTTTTGTTAAATTTTTTTTGTAAATAAGTACGCTTTCTCCTTCAATAATGGGCACTGATACGGCGGCACTGATGGGCACCGATGAGGTGGCACCAACGGGCACTGATGATGGGCACTGATAGGCGGCACTGATGGGCACTCATAGGTGGCACCGATGGGCACACATAGGCGGCACTGATGGGTATATATGGGTGGCACTGATGGGTACTTATGTGTGGCACTGATGTGTGGCACTGATAGGCACTGATAGGTGGGCACAGATGGGCACTGACAGGTGGCACCGATGGGCAGTGACAGGTGGCACTGATATAGCATTGCTGGGCATTGCTAGGCATATCATTGGCATAATAGTGCCAATCAGTGCCCATTTGTGGGCACTGATTGGCACAGATTGGGCACATGTGGATGGCCATGGGGTACATACCTGGCCATCCACGTTGCCCCTTCCCTGGTGGTCCTAGTGGCATCCCTGGTAGTCCAGTGGGGTGATCTGCGGGGGGGCTGCGCTGATAAACAATCAGCGCAGACCCCCTCTGCCAGGAGAGCCGCCGATCGGCTCTCCTCTACTTGCGTCTGTCAGACGCGAGTGAGGAAGAGCCGATCAACGGCTCTTCCTGTTGACAGCGTGATCAGCCGTGATTGGACACGGCTGATCACGTGGTAAAGAGCCTCCGCCGGAGGCTTTTTACCAAGATCAGTGTAGCGGTGTGTCAGACTGACACACCGCTCCACCGATCGCCGCGATGCGCGCCCCCGGGGGCGCGCTGCGGCATGTTATCCTGAAGGACGTCATATGACGCCGAGTCAGGATAACAGAACCACTTCCCGGACGTCAATCCGCTATAGGGCGGAGCGGGAAGTGGTTAAAGGAGACATTTCATAAGAAAATTTAAAAAATTCCATAGAAACCTCCACTTACCTTTCCCGCCACAGGGTTTTCTGTGGTAAAAACCAACAGACCCAAAATTCACCTCTCACGGTGGGCTCCGTTACAAAACCTTCAGGAACCGGGGGACCCTCGGGGAACCCACACTCCTGGACCCATAAAACACCCTGCCAAAAAAAAACGTTATGGCTGAAAAAAAAACCAAAGCTCTGGATCCCGGGGTCCAGCTCTTTAAAAAAAAAGAAGCATTACAGGCAAAACCTCGTTTCTTCCACAACGAGGCCCGGGTACCATTCAATTCGGTCTAAAAAGACACTTTCAACAGATCAGGCTGCATAGCTGGCCCCAGTGGAGCTCAGCACAGCACATCTTTACTCGTGACCAACACCTTAGACACTGGCGAAAAAACTGAGGTACTCCCAGTAGTGGGAGGGGTTATATAGGGAGTGGACTTCCTGACTTAGGGTGTGCCAGTGTCCATCACCTCAAGGTGGCCTATAACCCACAATAACTACTATGGCTCTGTGTCCCGTGATGTACGATAAGAAATTACAACATTTTGGAGAGTAAACACCCTAAAAGGTTTGGTTTTTTTTTTTAAAAAAGCGCAGCGAGTCTTTTGAAGAGTTAATTTTTTTTGCCTCAAGTTTTTGAAAGATGCATAAAAGGAATTTGTATTACGCAAAGTTGTCAATGTATCAAGATATTTCTCACATGCAGCATAGGCATACTTATACCCCAAAACACATTTTGCTACTCCGAGTGTATGGTGATACCACATCTGACTTTCACTTTTCGGATTGATTATATACTGGACATTGTATCTCGTGCATCGTACAAATAAAACCAATTGTGTCAAAACCAATATACTGTTAGTGCCGATTCACACAGGGGCAACTCGACTTACAGTGCGACTTTGCAAGGCGATTTGGAGGCAACTTCAGCGCGACTTACAAACGCAACTTAAAGTTGCCTCCAGGACAGGCAACTTTGGCCAATCACAGAATAATCAGCTCTGTGGGAGGGAGGGGGTTGCTTGGGTAAACGTGGGAAGTACCAGGGTAAATTTTCTTTTTCCTGTAAAGTCGCTTCAATATAGATGGAGATCCAACTTGGAGGCAACTTCCATTGAAATCTATGGGTACAAGTTGCCTAGAAGTCACCTTGACGTAGTACAGGAACCTTTTCTGAAGTCGGAGCAACTTCAGTAGTGTACATTAAGACTGCTCTCATTTACTTCTGTGGCATTTCTTATGTCCAGCAACTTGGGGCGACTTGAGGACTTACAAGTCGGATTCCAAGTCACTGTAGTGTGAACTGGCACTAACAGTCACCTCTATACAAGTGGTCATGGAATATACAGCATCTCAAAAGCGAGTACATCCCCTAACATTTTTGTAAATATTTTATTATATCTTTTCATGTGACAGAACTGAAGAAATTACACTTTGCTACAATGTAAAGGAGTGTACAGCTTGTATAGGAGTGTAAATTTGCTGTCCCCTTAAAATAACACACAGCCATTAATGTCTAAACCACTGGCAACAAAAGTGAGTACACCCGTAAGTGAAAATGTCCAAATTGGGCCCAAAGTGTCAATATTTTGTGTGGCCACCATTTTTTTCTAGCATTGCCTTAATCCCATTGGGCATGGAGTTCACAGGTTGCCACTGGAGTCCTCTTCCACTCCTTCACGACATCGAGGAGCTGGTTGATGTTGGAGAACTTGCGCTCCTCCACCTTCTGTTTGAGGATGCCCCACATATGCTCAATAGGGTTTAGGTCTGGAGACATGCTTGGCCAGTCCATCAACTTTACCCTCAGCTTCATTAGCAAGGCAGTGGTCGTCTTGGAGGTGTGTTTGGGGTCGTTGTTGGAAGACTGCCCTGCGGCCCAGTCTCCAAATGGAGGGGGATCATGCTCTGCTTTAGTATGTTACAGTAGGTGTTGGCATTCATGGTTCCCTCAATGAACTGTAGCTCCCCAGTGTCGGCAGCACTCATGCAGCCCCAGATCATGACACTCCCCCCACCACTTGTCTTGTACTCACCTGGTTTCCATCACACACGCTTGACACCATCTGAACCAAATACGTTATTCTTGGTCTCAGACTACAGGACAGGGGTCCTTGTATTAAAAAAAAAAAAAAAAAAAAAAAAAAAAGTGTCACCCGTGATATAAATCTAGGGCCAAATCCCAATTTCGTCATAAGAGCAAAAAGGTAGCCCCATTTGAACGCTTTTTTGTGTCCAATGATGCCATGACCCTACTCCTTGCATTATGTTGTATTTGCAAATTAAAATATAGTTTAAGATGAATTTGAGCGCTTCTTCCTGGTATAAATCCAGTTTAGACAGAATTTATTAATTTCGTGATAACCGATTGCAGTCTATTTGCCAAAACCTTTAATTCGGAATTAGAGATTGGTCTGCAAGATTTGCACTCCAATGGGTTTATCCCAGGTTTGGGTAATACCACTATTAGAGCTTCAGTTTGGGCGTATACACTCGATCTGTTGCAATGAAAACTCTGTAGTTGGGGAACCAAAGTTTCCCTATGTAATTGATACCATTCAGCTGGGCATCATCTAATCCTGGGAGATTTATGCGATTTTAAAGTGGCGATAGCATGACCAAGTTCTTCCTGTGTTATTGCTTGATCTAGAAGATTACTCTCCTCTCCTGTCAAAGTTATAGTACTTAACCACTTAGTAACCGGCCCATAGCCGAATGACGGCTACAGGGCGGTTTGTTAACTCTGGGAGGGCGTACAGTGAGGTCCTCCCAGAGAATCGTTCCCGTGCGCACACGGGAACATCCGTGCTCGCCAGGTTCACAGGACCCGGTGCAACACGGATCGCAGTAAAGGGCCAATGACAGCGGCCCTTTACCACGTGTTCGCTCCGTCCAATGACAGAGCGATTACAAGTGTCAACAAAGACAGCCAAGCAGGGTCATCACAAGTTCATCGCTCTCCTCACACTGATGCAGCGTGAGAGGAGAGCAATCGTGTGCCAAACTGAGTTTTTTATTCTAGCAGTGTCCAACAGTTGCCATGTGTGCCATATCTGTGTTATCTGTACCACACCAGAGCCACTACAGTGCACACCAGTGCCCATAAGTGCTCATCTGCGCCACTGCAGTGTCACATCAGTGCCGTCTGTGCCCACCAGTGCCACTTGTGCCCCCCAGTGTGCTAATCAGTGCCACCAGAGTCACACCAGTGCCACTACAGTGCACACCAGTGCCCATCTGCGCCACTGCAGTGTCACATCAGTGCCGCCTATGCCCACCAGTGCCGCCTGTGTGCTAATCAGTGCCACACCAGTGCAGCCTCACCAGCCACCAGTATGGCAAAAAAATATTTTACTAGCGAGGAGGCCTACCAGCTTCTAAGCATGACCGATGAGAGCAGCGGGGAGCTCTCCGAGTCTCAGTTCGATTCAGATTCGGCCTATGAATGTGTGCCCATGAAAAGAAGGCGTTCTGGCGTGGAGCAGCAGCCTACTACCAGCAGCGCAGGGCCGTCTGCCTCGAGAGCAGTGCCACTACAACAAAGGCCAGGCACCAGTAGGGTGTCATCTCAGCCCCAAAGGGATAGGGGCCATACCAGCCTTCCCTATGCCCTTCAAAACCCCCTGTGGCTTCCCCCTAATTCCGGAGCAGCAAATATCCCCCCTTTCACCGCCCAGCCAGGTGTCCAGGTGAACACCGATGATTTTGCCATGCTTGATTTTTTTCATTTGATTTCCACCGAAGACTTACTATCGTCCATTGTGGCCCAGTGCAACCTCTACGCACAGCAGTACATACCCTGTTTCCCCGAAAATAAGACCTAGCGTAATTAACGGTGATGGCTGCAATATAAACCCTACCCCCCAAATAAGCCCTAGTTAAAGTCCTTGTAGGTCTTATTTTCAGGGTAGGGCTTATTTTGGGGGAAACGGGGTGGGGCTTATTTGGGGGGTAGGGCTTATATTGCAGCCATCACCGACAATCACACTAGGTCTTATTTTCGGGGAAACTGGGTAGTAAGCAACCCTGGCTCTAGTTACACCCCTCCCTTTCAGTGGGGAGAACTAGCCGTAGAGGAATTCACAATTTTCTTAGGTCTAACATTTACTATGGGACTCACAAAAAACTCACACACAAAAAAATAATAATATTGTACTCCTATTGGTCTACCAAATCCATCCACCACATGCCACTCTTCTCATACCGTATGCCAAGATCAAGATGCCTTATGATTATGCGGTTCCTCCACTACAATGACAACACCCAGTGCCCTCCCCGAAATGACCCAGCTTTTGACAAACTATTTAAAATTCACCCACTCCTAAATTATCTCTGAAAAATTTCCCCACGGAATATTTCCGTGGATGAGTCCCTTGTAAAATTCTCAGGCAGGCTGGGCATCAAACAGTTTATCCCCAGCAAAAGGGCCCGATATGGGGTTAAACTGTACAAACTTTGTGACCAAGCCACAGGGTACATCTACGCCTTCCTTGTGTACGAAGGGAAGGACTCCCAACTGCATCCCCCTGAATGCCCAGAGTACATCGGAGCCAGCAGAAGAGTGGTCTGGGAGCTTGTCTATCCACTCCTTGAAAAGGGATACCATCTTTATGTGGATAATTTTTATACTAGCTTGCCCCTCTTCCGCAATCTTCACTGGAGAGACACCCCAGCATGTGGTACAGCAAGAGCCAATAGAAAGGGTTTCCCACAAAAACTCGTCAACGAAGGGCTACGACGAGGGGAGACGGCATCTTTGCGGAACCAGGAGCTATTGGCTGTCAAGTGGAGGGACAGACGAAACGTCCACATGCTCACGACAATCCATACTGACACCTACTTGGAAGTCTCCAGAAGAAACGGCCCATTCCAGAAACCAGCTTGTGTTTATGACTATAATTTGTTTATGGGGGGAGTGGACTTCAACGATCAGATGATTGAACCCTACCTTCCCGAGAAATGCCAAGTGTGCTCCAGAGGAATTAGAAGAGAGACCACGTATTGTCCCGATTGTCCTTCCCAACCAGGCCTCTGTATAGGTGAATGTTTCCGTCGTTACCATACTTCTCTACATTATTAGGGAAGTATGGTAAACTTAATTCTCATTTCCTGTCATTTTCCTCCACACCTCTTATTCCACTGCACTGAACTGTACATACCTCTGCCTTCTCCGGAACCGACCCTGGCCTGTTATACGACCAAGCTTCTGCCTAACGCTAAACATACTTCTGCCTTCTCCGCAACTGACCCTGGCCTGTTATACGACCACGCTTCTGCCCAACGCTAAACTATACCCTACCTCTGCCTGCTCTGGAACCGACCACGTTTTTGCCTGCATTTGGATTGATCTTTTACCCTGCTACGCTAGTGGGAACACAGGGGTCTCACATATGTGAGGGGCTCCAGAATTGTTTTTCTGGATGAAGAAAACTAATTTTTTAGTTTTCTCATTCCTGGATCAGGGCCTGGAGACTCGGAGGCTTCAAAGAGATTTGGGTGGAAGAATCCTCTACCCCTGTCCCCATTCTTTCCCGGCCTGCTACTTGGACAGTGTTCCTGCTTACTACCAGGACCAATATTTTGGCACTGCTGGCAACATCTCTACTTGCACTGACCCTGGACTGTATATGGACAGTATCCCTGCCTGTACTGACTATGGACAATATTCATGCCTGCTGCCTGGACAATTCCATTCACTGTTGCTGACCATGTCCCTGCCTGCTGCCTAGATGAGGGCTCTCCTCCTGTAGACAACTGCACTACTAAAACCACAGGTAATCTTTTGTTTACCCTTTATTCAGCAGAAAGTATTTAGGGTGCAATTCTTGGTATGTACATGCTGTGTTATAAATATGAAGGGCCTTCAAAAATGTGATAGATTGTAAGGAAACTGGATGCGTAGTTTATGTCCCTAGAACCCCTGACGGTGCTTCTTGGATGTTGGGCCTCTATGTGGCCAGGCTGTGTAAAAGTCCCACACATGTGGTATCACCATACTCGGGAGTATCAGAATGTATTTTGGGGTGTAATTGGAAGTATGCATATGCTGTGTGTGAGAAATAACTTATGACAATTTTGTGGGAAAAAAAAAATTCTTAAATTTTCCCAAGAATTGTGGGAAAGAATTACTTCAAAAAAAAAATCACCATGCCTCTTATTAAATACATTTGACTGTCTATTTTTCAAAAAAGGGGTCATTAGGGGAGTATTTGTACTTCCCTGACATTTCAGAGCCTCAAGAAATGAGATAGTCCATCAGGTGTGATCAGATGTGATCAATTTTCAATGATTTGCACCATAGCTTGTAGACTAACTTTCACAGAGACTAAATATCCAGTAATTTGGGTTATTTTTTACCAAAGAGATGCAGCAGTATAAATTTTGGCCCAAATTTATGAACAAAAATTACTTATTTGCAAAATTTTATCATAGAAACTAAAAAAAGTTTGTGTTTTTTTCTAAATTTTCGCTCTTTTTTCACTTATGTCGCAAAAAATAAAAAATCCAGTGGTGATTAAATACCACCAAAAGAAAGCTCTATTTGTATGGAAAAAAATGATAATTTTGTTTGGGTATAGTGTTGCATGACTGAGTAATTGGCATTCAAAGTGTGAGCGCTGAAAGCTAAAAATTGGTCTGGGAAGGAAGGGTGTATAAATGCCCTGTATTGAAGTGGTTAAATCAAAAAATTTGACCCAAGTCTGATGATATTTACCAGATTCAACCTCTAATAGTATATACACATTATATCTCTTCTGACTGATAGTCTCAGAGTGGATTCGAGATTTTGCTCCCCAACCATATAGTTGGTTATTTATATTTACCGCTGCATAGGAGATATTTAGGAATAAACTGCCTTTTTTTAACTTTACATATAAACTAAATTATGCAGCACACTTAAGGTTATTATTCGATTAATCGAAACAATAAAAATCGGCCAACTAATCGATCATTAAAAAAATCGTTAGTTGCAGCCCTAATGAATCGTTTTTAGCAAATCATCCACCTCAGGGACAATCTGTATCTAGACGATCTTGTATCTGCATCCTCCTTATCCTCAACCTCTGAATTTTTGGGGGAGCTAGCCCTGCTTAATCCCTCTTCTTCTGAATCACTTTCCTCTCTGGATACTGAAGTAGACGGCAGGGGACTGGATGGTACATTAGCCCGACTGCCAGACTCCTGCTTCACCAGGTCAGCTATGCAAGCTTTACATAAAGGCTTTGACCAGGTATCCTTAAAAGCAGGGGGGGGGGGGGGAATTTTTAAAAAGTCAGCAGCTACAAATACTGCAGCTGCTGACTTTTAAAACATGGACACTTACCTGTCCAGGGCGCCAGCGATGTCCTTACCCAAAGCTGAGCCATCCCTCGGCTCCCGGGTGGGACTTCTTCAGTAAGGTTATCAGGAAGTTAAGCCTTGGGGCTTCACAGCCTGGTTCCCTGTTGCGCACCCCGACTGGTCCCTGCCGTCTTCTGTGACCCAGAAGACAGTGGGGGAGGGGGCCCGGACATGTCGTAGGTCGCCGCAGATTCTGCGGCGATCACCGGAAGTGGAAGCAAATACCTGTATTAGACAGGTATCTGCTCCCCCCCCCGGAAGGTGCCAAATGTGACACCGGGGGGGGGGGGGGGCTGGAAGAAACACGATAAGCGGAAGTTGCATATTTGGGTAGAACTCTGCTTTCAAGTGTTTGTTAGCACAAGCACTGTGCTGAATAACTTTTTTGGTTGTGTCATATGGCCCCCTGTATAGCCTAAAATACCTGGCTGATCCTGTCTCACTATACCCTCCTCCCTATACACGATAATCATGGCTGCTGAACTCCTCCTCCTCCTGACTCGGAATGAACAGAATCCCAGGGAGGCCGAGACACCTGCACTGCCCCCTGCAACAACCAGCACTCAGGACCTCTGCCTGGAGAGAGCAGCAAGCACATAGGAACTCGCAGCGCTTCCATCATGGCAGAGGAAAAACACTACAACTGAGGCCATGGTGGAATTGTCCTGCCTTTAAAGACCTTGATCGCAGAGTTTCCTGGAAAAGTCTGCAGTTTTTATTTTTTGCACTATAAACTAAAGGGGATAGATTTACAGAGTTTGTTTTTTTTACTAGTAATGTCGGCGATCAGCAACTTATAGCGGGACTGCGACATTGTGGCGGACACAATGGATACCAAGTGACACTTCTTTGGGGACCAGTTACACCAATACAGTCAGTGCTAAAAACATGCACAGTGTACTAATGACACTGGCAAGGAAGAGGCTGACATCAGGGGCAATTAAAGGGTTTAAAATGTGTCCCTAGGAAGTGATTACTAACTGTGGGGGGGGGGGGGGCACACGCGTTTTACAGGAAATACAGGATCTCTACATCCCCTTCTCTCAGAACGGCGATCTGCCTTTTTTACATTGGCAGACCATCGTTATGTCTCCCTCTGGAACAACCGGCGCTGTGATTGAACACAGCGGGAGTGGGTCGCACCCCCAGACGTGCAGAATCACGTACAGGTACATGATTCTGCACAGGGAAGTCAACTTTCTGCCGTATATAGTCGGCAAAAGGTTAACCTGGATACACCAAGCAGTTGCAAAGATATATACACAGTTTAGCCAACAAGCAAAGGTTTCAGAACTGCATTCGGATTAGTTCTGACCTTTACCTTTAAGGGTTAATTAGAGGCGCATCTGCACTTTACACTTTTCTTAGTCCCCCTGCAAGTGAAGTCCACCTAATGCAGCTTTCTGTGATGGTTTGGCAATTAATCTGCACTACTTCTGAATCTAGGAGCAAAAATCTTCTCAAAACAGCTGTCACTGAGCTATTGTCCCCATTAAATATATGTCGCCTTTATTCTTGTGACAACTGAAAAATTGGATTTTTGACTTACCATAAAATCCATTTCTCTGAGTTCATTGACAGACAGCGCTCCATTATTCAGAACCATGGGGACGTCCCAAAAGCAGTGCCAAACAGGAGGGGTGAGACAACAAAAAATCCCAACGCTAAAACAAGAGCCAACCTGATAACAGGAGCCCAACCTGAACAATAACCCTTCAAGAGGGAAAAGACCCTCTAAACAGCAGCCTGCAAAACCTTGCGGCCAAAAGAGGCATCCGCTGATGCCAACACATCCACTTCCTAGAACGTTGTGAAAGTGTACACCGACGACCAAGTGGCCGCCTTGCAAACTTGCGCAACGGACGCCTGATGACAGAAGGCCCAAGAGCACCAAGCGCCCGAGAAGAATGCGCCGCAACAGGGAAAAGGATGAACCCGATCCCTGACAGAATAGGCCAGTCATCTGTCTGATCCATCCAGAAATGGTCGCAGAAGAAGCAGACAGCCCCTTTCTTGGCCTATCCATGATCACAGCGAGTCTGGCCTCCAAAAAAGGCTCAGTGGCTGCCAAATACACCCGAATCCCCCAAACCACATCCAGGGCAGATAAGGCAAATTCCTTAGGATGTGTTAACCAGGGACACAAGGAAGGCAACACAATGTCCTTATTTAAAAAGGGAAATCTGAGAAAGGAACATGGAAAAGGGCGAAGAACCACCTTAATCTTGTGCAACACTGGGCAAGGTATACGACAAGATAACGCCAGCATTTCCGACACCGTGCGAGCAGAGGTGATAGCCACCAAGAGGCCACCTTCCGAGACAGAGTAAGCAGTGGAATCTCCTGAATATATTGAAAGAGGCTTCTGTAGAACCAAAAATCACATCCCACAGCGGTAGTAGAGACCGCACTGGTGGAACCAGACGTCGAACCCCTTGTGGGGGGGAAATGGTATGCACCAGGGAGTGCGAGACCAGGGGACGCTGAAGACGACCACCCAGGCTAACACCTGGACGGTACTCGAGGCCCATTCCTGCTCAACCCCCCATGAAGGGAGGCCGGAATTGGAGCCACCGAGAAACAAGGATGAATGCCCGGTGACTCACACCAGGATATATGCGCTTTCCACATCCGGAGGTAGACTCCCTAGCCATCGGCGTCAGAACTGCAGCACCTGGCTCATCACAGCCAGGCTGTTCAAACCAGCGACTCCAAAGCAGGATGGAAGAACGGCCCTTGAGCCAGTAGATCCTCCCTGAGAAGCAGTCGCCAAGGAACATCGGTGACCAGGCACACCGGGTCGGTGTACCCAGACCAACTGGACCCATTCAGAGCCGAAAGAATGACCGGAATCCCCGCGGCCGTGATCCTGCGCAAAAGCCGTAGAGAAAACGTTACCGGCCCCATGGGCCACCAGAGCGATTGTGGTGGAGGATCCAAGAGGATCCCGTGACCTTGCCAGAAACCTTTGTACCGTTCAGTTGAGCCAGGACACAAATAGATCTACCTCAGGAGTGCCCCATCGGAGACATATCTGATGAAACACGGCCCGATGAAGGGCCCACCCCATGGTCCAACCCTAACCGACAGGCATCCGCCTGTCAGTATTCCACATGCTCACGTCGGAGAGGGCCAGAATGAGACGTTCTGCCCACCAGAGGATACTGGCAACTGCCAGGGCTGCCAACACCCTATTTGGCCCGCCCTGGTGATTGACATAAGCCACCGCCATTGCACAGTCTGACTGGATCCGTACCTGGAGGCCCCGTAGTCGATACGTCCATGTTTCAAACAGTCTGATCACTCGAAGTTCCAAGATATTGCTCGGTAGTTCGGATTCCACCAGCGTCCAAGGAACCTGAGCAGATTTAAGTCCCAGGACACCTCCCCACCCGGATAGACTGGCATTGGTGGTCACCCTGTTCAATACAAGTGGAGAAAGGATTTACCACGCCGAAGAACCGGAGAGCGAAGCCACTAGACCAAGGAACCTCTGGTTTCCTGGCTCAGCCGAATCAGATTGTCCAGAGACCTTGGGCACTTGGTCGCAGCATGCAACATCTGGAGTTTGCCCAGGGGAAGAAACACTCTTGCCAGAGCTGAAGCCCAGGTCAGACTCAGATAATCCAATGTTCTGGAAGGGGCCAAAGCATACTTCAGATAGTAAAGAAGCCAACTGAAATCTGTCATGGTCTTTATAGGAGCTACGTTACCCCTCAGAGTAGTCGAGGACTTGCAGAAGTTCGTCCAGGCAGCCCAGGACCAAAAACTACCACTGACGTAACCACGCCAGATCCGAGGCCAACACCTCGTGAACACCCGAGGAGTGGTGGCAAGACCAAAGGGGAACACCATGCGCTGATAATGCTCAGCACCCACAGCAAAACTGAGGAAGTGCTGGTTCGGACACATAGTGGAATGCGTAAGTAAGCATTTGTGATGTCGATAGAAGCCAGAAAGTCCCCATGATGAAGGGGTGCCACCGCCGTGCGGACAGATTCCATCCTGAACTTCTGTACCCACACCAGGCCGGTCCAGGCCATGAGGTCCAGAATTAGACATACCATGCCCTCCATCTTTTGGACTGTGAACAGGTTTGAATAAAACCCCTGAAACTGTTCCCAAAGTTCCACACTGAAGCAACAGGGCTTGCATAGCCCCACGAGGAGAACCGCAAAACGGTCCGGCGACAGACACACATTGGAAGCAAAAAACTATGTTTGGGGAACAAGGCCAGAAAACTATCTTGTAACCGGACAAAATCAAAACACGTAATGTCAGCCAGGGTAGCCCCCCCACAATACATGTCTAAGCACCACTGTGGAAACAGAGTTCAGCAACCAGAGGAACTGCTACCAAGAGGCATAGCAGACAAACTGCAGCACCTAGACCAACAGGTCCGCCGATGCAGCAAAGGCAGGGGGAAATCTGTTCCCCCTCCGGGTATGTCAGCTGGATCTTTGGAACCAGAGATTCCTCTCTATTGGAATCATAGTTGCCTTGAGCAGCCTAGAGACAGGGAGGTCCACTACTGGTGGAACAATCCACTTCTAAAGGAGGGACTCTTCAAAGGGGTACCTCACAGCAAGCATTTTTGGAAACACAAAGAGGCCCTTTGGACACTCCCAGTCTTCATGGACAAATTTGGCAAAAATAAGAGAGGGAGAAGGGAACGCTGTTGCCGCACAAGACGGCTTATGGGTGCCAAAGGGGAACCGGCCCTCCACTGCAGCCACCGCAGCATCCCCCCATCTTGAAATGTTTCCGCACAGAAGTGCGACAACAAGCACCTTTTTATGCACCACTGCAGTTGGAAGAATCATCCTCAATCAATGACAGGACAGGAAGCAGGGCCACCAACCCCGCAAGGTGGGCCACGTCTGTGGGGGCAGAGCCAGATATAGGATCGTTCGAGACAGAGGAAGTAGGGGAGGGCAGGGGGTGCTATTTACTAGGCTATATGCCTAAACGCCACCACAAAAAAAATAAAAATAAAACTCAGGAGGGGGCCACCAACTGAGACCCCAGCTGCCCGAGGCCCCTCACAAGGGGGGGGGCACAGACCAAGGCCCCACCCAGGGCACCACTGAGGACCCTCACACAGGCCCACCTAACGGACCCCCAAAAAGGAGATCACGCTCAGAGTCTCCACAGTACCGCCCCTCTGGTAGGAGGCGGCCACGAGGCCTAGCAGGCCGAAAAATCTGTGGCCTAAATTTTGGGCCGCGTGTGCATGGCCCGTGGGGGGACAGCTGCTGAACAGAGGGCCGACACCCAAAAACAGAAAGCGGCGGCCTCCGCCGCCCGCTCTTGGGCTCGCACACCCAGCCGGTAGGCCGCAAAGCCGCGGATGCTCCTAGGTCCAACCACTGCAGCAGGTGGGCCCAAGGGATACCGCCCCCAGTACCAACCCCGAGGGTGGAAGGGGGGGGACACTGTCCAAAAAGCACCTAGGCCAGAAGCCTGGGCCTCACCCGGAGAAGGGGGTGTGGAGGAGGACCCCGGAGGGACTGACCACCCCAGGGGAGTACCCGCACCGGGCACCACGTCCAGGGAAGGAGAGGAGGTCCCATACTTACAGATTCAGCAAAGCGGGCAGGTAACACTCCCAGACAGTTCCCCTCGCCACCGAAGTGGGGGGCTGCCGGCTATGAGGAACACTGCGACTCAGGCCGAGACCCGGTCGTTCGTGACCTCGTGAGACATTTAACTCGCAGGGCCACCCCCGTCCAGTGGGGAAAAGATGCGGCCGACCTAGCTGCGGTCTGCACGCATTCGCTGGCCAGACCACTGGATCTTAGGTGTCCAGCCCGGCAGTTGATTGTAGCTCTCACCGGAGAAAAATCCAGCAAAAAAGAAAACAAAAAAATTCCCAGGACTAGGAGATCCCAGCAGAGAACTAGATCCTTACTCCTAACTAGACAGAAAAAAAACTGAAGGCCTATAGCAGAGAGGGGGGGTGTATACCACCTAGGACTGCCCATAGGCGTAGCCAAGTCTTTTTTTCTGCCAAGTGTCCTACTCCTGTAGGGGGCGGTTTAACCCTATGGTTCTGAATAATGGAGCTCTTTGACTGTCAATGAACGAAAGAGAAATTTTTTCCCCTAACTTTCAGTCCCAGCATGAATGGTCATCAGGACAGAGAGAAAAGGTGAATCTTCCAGGCGCAGACATTAAAAAGGGTCAGTTCAGACCAAAAAGAATGCGTTTGCGCACACGTTTTTGACAGCCCATTACTTAAAATTTTTAGTGGTCTGCTGAACATGCAAAAAATCATAAGACGAGATCTATTACGATCACAGAATAAACCTATCCCTAGCACAAACTCCTATACTAGGATAATTACTACCTTCTCAAATGAACATACAGAACTAAGACAAATTCTGACTAAGTATTGGCACATCTTAACCAACGATCTAACAGTGGGCCCCTTTGTTTCTCCAAACCCTCTGGTCACCTTCAGACGCAATACGTCAGTCGGTGGCCGGTTGGTAAAAAGTGAATTCAGGGGACTTACTCGTGGTGACCCCTGCAATACTCTCGGCACCTTTCCCTGTGGCTATTGCTGGTACATCACAGATAAAAATCCACGCCTCCCCAATAGATGGATTTTTTCCCCCAAACATTACGCCAACTGCCAGACCACATTTGTAGTGTATTTACTACAATGCGAATGTGGCTGTTATGTGGGGGAAACCATTCAAAAACTGTGCAAGCGCTTATAATCGCCACATAGCAGCCATGAAAACAAAAAATACAGATTTTCCTTGGGGTCGCCATGTAGCATTAGTCCATAGTGAACGTTTTCCGAAAGTATCAGTCTTAGTACTGGACCGTCTCCATCAAACACCCAGAGGAGACCTTAACAAAATTACTCCTCCAACGGGAAATGAGGTGGATCTTGAACTTAAATGCCACCTCACCTCCAGGCCTGAACGAAAAATTAAGTATCAAACCTTTTTTACAGGGGCTTCACATCAGGGGGTTATGAAGGTGACTTGTAGCTATGTACACTTCATATCCTTATTAACATCTTCCATCTTGTTGCCACATAGATGAGTTAAAGTTAGGGTCATTCCATACTTCCATTAATACCCATTACTTTATTGCAGGGCTTGACAAATTTGCTTGGAATCTAGGAGCCAGCTAAAAAAGTTAGGAGCCAGGTTTTTTTTTTTTTTTAAACGACCGACAGCTTTATTTTCAATATAAAAATTAACCAATCTTAAAATTTACACAGAGACGACTAGAACAAAATGTGACTGCTTTTATTTCCTGCCATGCAGGGACACAAGACCACCATATTCCCGCTAAGGATCCAATCAGGTCCGCCTGAAAAACTGACAGGCGAACCTGATCAGACAGCCCGTGTGAAAGGGGCCAAGCAGGGAGATGACAAATAATAAATTCATTTTAATTAACCACTTCCTTCCCGCAGGACGACTATATACGTCCTGTCTTTGAAGAGAAATACCGTTGTTATGGTAGCAGCTAGCTACCATAACCCCGGTATCTTCTTCAAGAGCCGGCGGTTCTCTTTCAGATAAAAGTGGTCTCTGCAGCAGATTCGCAGCAAGATCACTTTTATCGGCGGCAGGAGAGGGCCCCCCCTACCGCCGCGCTCCGGTGCCCTTCACCGCTTACCGTGGCAGTCGGTAACGGCGGAGGCGATCCGGATCTGTCCCTGGCCTGACATGGAGACGAGCGAGAGGAAGATGGGCCCCCCCCCGCCCATCTCAAAGTCATTGCAGGGTGGAAGCGATGTCAAATCGTCACTTCCACCCATAGCTCTTAAAAGGGACATTTTATTATTTTTTTTTTTCAAATGACAATTTTATTTTTTTTTAATGCATTTTAGTGTAACTATGAGATGTGAGGTCTTTTTGACCCCAGATCTCACATTTAAGAGGTCCTGTCGTGCTTTTTTTCTATTACAAGGGATTTTTACATTCCTTGTAATAGGAATAAAAGTGACTTTTTTTTTTTTAAAAGAACAGTGAAAAAAATAAAAGTTAAAATAAGAAAAAAAAAAAAAAATTTAAATGTGCCCCATCCCTTGTAATAGAAAAAAAAAAACAGTGTAAAAATAAAAAGTAAAATATATAAGAAAAAAAATTATTTTTTAAACACGCCCCGTCCCGCCGAGCTCGCTTGCAGAAGCGAACGCATATGTGAGTAGCGCCCGCATATGAAAGCGGTGTTCAAACCACACGTGAGGTATCACCACGATCGTTAAAGCGAGAGCAATAATTCTAGTCCTAGACCTCCTCTGTAACTTAAAACATGCAACCTGTAGAATTTTTTAAACGTCGCCTATGGAGATTTTAAAGGGTAAAAGTTTGTCGCCATTCCACGAGCGGACGAAATTTTGAAGCGTGACATGTTGGGAATCAATTTACTCGGCGTAACATTATCTTTCACAATATAAAAAAAATTGGGCTAATTTTACTGTTTTCTTATTTTTTAATTAAAAAAAAAGTATTTTTTCCCAAAAAAGTGCGCTTGTAAGTCCGCTGCGCAAATACGGTGTGACAGAAAGTATTGCAATGACCGCCATTTAATTCTCTAGGGTGTTAGAATAAAAAATATATATAATGTTTGGGGGTTCTAAGTAAAGGGAAGGAGATGAACGGGCAGTGAAAACAGGTAGGGAAAGCTCCATTAGCATTGATGAATGTCTTGTCATACCAACGGCCACCACCAGAGGGCGCCTGATTGCAGAAGGAACCATAGGACTGCAGTAGGCCGCAAAGCCGCGGCCTCAATTACCGACGTGGCCCATCACGATCGTGCCGGGAGGGGGGGGGGTTGTCGAACGGACACAGGATACCCCAGATGTGCCGCCCCAGGTCGCTAATTCTAGTCGCAAATGCGACCTGGCGCCCGGGGTTTGTCGAACCCTGCTTTATTGCTATACAGATGACTTGGAGTTATGTACATCTTCATATTTTCATTAATGATTGTGCACTTTGTTCTGTATGGTTTGTTCCTTTCTAATGTTGAAATTATTATAATACAACATGTGTGCTATATGAGTTTTACCCACGGCACCTATACCGTACAACCCATGTGGCTCGTATTTAATACATCAATGCATTGTGATGGTTATATAATCTTGTTTTTTGTTTTCTAGCTCCACCCCTACTTTCAACTTCCTATACCAGGTCATATTTTTGTCTTTCCACGAGTAAGTATCCATCATCTGACATCGTCGGATTTTTATCTGGTGCTTTTATGATGTCCCCTAGCACGGGTAGGCCCCACGCCTTCCAGTTTGGGGCCTCACCATGGGCTGACAGAGTATACGGCCAGCATTACAGACTGCTCGGTACCCTGCGGGACTGCCCTCTGTGTTGTGTGCTGCAGAGGACGGGAGTGGAAGAAATCCCCGGTGGAGGAACCGGCGCCCATAGCTTGAAAGCGGTTCCGTATTGTGGCTGTGTTGCTGGGGCTGCTGCCCCTACGCAACCGGAGCCGAGGGAGCTGCAAGTGAAAGTACTCGGAAGCAGTGGAAGGTGAAAGACCAGTGGCCCTGGAGTGGCCGGGCCACTCTGGTCCGGGGACCAGAAAGGACAGATGAGCGGGACTTTAAAACAGGGCACAGTCCCTGACAGTTTGCTGCTTGTTGCTCTTGCTGCTAAGGGAAGGTGTGCAAGTGACCCTGCACTACAAGATAAAAAGGGACTGAGGTGTGCAAGGGCAACTGTGGTACAGTTTCCAAAGAACGGATCGAGTAATGGTGTACACCATAAATATTGCCTGATTGAACGTCACAGTGCCACTTGTATTGTTTTTGCTTCTAGTGACATTTGCCATTTGTGACCACTCTGGGTCCCGCCACGCATTGTGCCCCTCTATTTCTCTTTGGGTGACTTACACACTTCAAGTTAGTGATGTCAAGGAAAAGAGGGGAGGAACCAGGTAACATGGAGAATCTGGGGCCTCAGTCACTGAGATCTGCTAAAGAGAAGGGAAGCCAGGCAGCAGCAGCAGCGCTAAAGCTGGAGAAATTCGCACACACCCCTGAACAGACTCCCACAAAAAATGGGCAAGCAATGCAAGTCAAAGCTTCTGGGGATAGAAAAAGTCAGGGACAGGCATCATCAGCTGCGGCAGGAGTGGGGCTTAAGAGTGTGAACAACAACAAAGGTACAGGGATGGTGGAAAAAGATCATATACCATTACCAACCAATGCTTCCACTACAGACCCAGAACCCACCTTGCGGGAAGTACTACAAGCGGTCAACGCGTGTAAAACATCACTGGAGGGTCTAAGCTGTCAAATCAAAGAGGTTAAAGAAGAATTGGTATTATTAAAGCAAGAGATGCAAAAGGCAGTAGAGAGGATAACAGCTCTGGAGGATAGGGTGAGCCAAGTGGAAGATGATGTATTTCCACTACAGCAAGATGTTAAAATCATGAAGGATCAACTGGGTAGAATTACTGAAAAAATGGATGAAATGTAAAACCGTTTAAGAAGGGACAATGTAAGGGTAGTGGGGCTCCCAGAAGGGAGCGAGGGACATAATCCTAATGTTTTTTTGGAAGGATGGCTCATAGAAGTGTTCGGAAGAGATGCATTTTCTCTACAGTTTGCGATTGAAAGGGCTCACCGGGTACTCTTCAGGGCTGTGCCTTCTGGAGGTTGGCCCAGGCCTTTATTAATGAAGTTCCTGAATCACTATGACAAGATAACATTACTGCGTAAAGCCAGAGAGATGGGGTCTATTTTTTACAAAGGAGCTAAAATTTCATTTTTTTCAGACTTCTCACCGGAGCTGCAGGGACGCATTGAGGGGTTTGTAGAGATCAAACGCTCCTTACAAAAATTCGAAGTTAAGTATGCCCTACTGTACCCAGCTAGGTTACGGGTAGAGGCAAATGGGGAGGTTCTTTTTTTTTTGATTCCCCGACAGGAGCAACAGGCTGGTTCAAAGGGAATAAACAGACTGAAACCCAAGGAGAGGAACCAAGAGAGTTACGATACCCGACATGAAGATTTGGGGCGTTGGGAAGAACTATGGACTTGATGAAGGGTGGAAAAGGAATTTGTATGTTAAGTAGGAATGAGAGAAGGGGATGGTATTATACTTAAAATTTGGTACATGGGTACACCTTTAGTAGTGGGTGGGGGGGGGAACATGCTAGGAATGGGTATGACACAAGGAGTGTATGAGGTGGACACGAGTAAAGCCCCTTGGGCGAACCTGGTAAGGTGGGGGAAGGGGGGTGGGATTGCTGGGAGGAGGGGAGAACGGGGGTTAGTAAATTAAGACTAGGGTTGTCCCGATACCGATACTAGTATCGGTATCGGCACCGAGCATTTGCCCAAGTACTTGTACTCGGGCAAATGCTCCCGATGCTTCCCCCGATACCTGGAAGACAGCTGTGATCGGCGCGTGGGGGAGTTACAAGCTTCTCCCCCCGCGGCTTTCAGCTGCTTTAGTGACATACAGCGGTGATCGGTGCTTGTAACTCCCCCACACACGATCACCGCTGACTGTCACCTCATCCCCCTTAGTCCCCCTCCGTTCCTCTGTCCCTTTGCGCTGTCCCGCTCCGTTGCCGTGTCCCCCTCCTTTGCTCTGTCCCGCTCCGTTGCCGTGTCCCCCTCCTTTGCTCTGTCCCGCTCCGTTGCCGTGTCCCCCTCCTTTGCTCTGTCCCGCTCCGTTGCCGTGTCCCCCTCCTTTGCTCTGTCCCGCTCCGTTGCCGTGTCCCCCTCCTTTGCTCTGTCCCGCTCCGTTGCCGTGTCCCCCTCCTTTGCTCTGTCCCCCTCCGTTGCCGTGTCCCCCTCCTTTGCTCTGTCCCCCTCCGTTTGCCTGTCCTCGTGCCGTGTCCCCTCCTTTGCTCTGTCCCCTCCGTTCGCTCTTGCTCTGTCCCCGTGTCTGTCCCCTTGCCGTGCCTTATTGCTCTGTCCCCCTCCCGTTGCCGTGTCCCCCTCCTTTGCTCTGTCCCCCTCCGTTGCCGTGTCCCCTCCTTTGCTCTGTCCCCCTCCGTTGCCGTGTCCCCTCCTTTGCTCTGTCCCCCTCCGTGTGCCGTGTCCCCCTCCTTTGCTCTGTCCCCCTCCGTTGCCGGGTCCCCCTCCTTTGCTCTGTCCCCCTCCGTTGCCGTGTCCCCCTCCTTTGCTCTGTCCCCCTCCGTTGCCGTGTCCCCCTCCTTTGCTCTGTCCCCCTCCGCTGTCCTCCTCCTTTGCTCTGTCCCCCTCCGTTGCCGTGTCCCCCTCTTCTTTGCTCTGTCCCCCTCCGCTGCCGTGTCCTCCTCCTTTGCTCTGTCCCCCTCCGCTGTCCTCCTCCTTTGCTCTGTCCCCCTCCGCTGTCCTCCTCCTTTGCTCTGTCCCCCTCCGCTGTCCTCCTCCTTTGCTCTGTCCCCCTCCGCTGTCCTCCTCCTTTGCTCTGTCCCCTCCGCTGTCCTCCTCCTTTGCTCTGTCCCCCTCCGCTGTCCTCCTCCTTTGCTCTGTCCCCCTCCGCTGTCCTCCTCCTTTGCTCTGTCCCCCTCCGCTGTCCTCCTCCTTTGCTCTGTCCCCCTCCGCTGTCCTCCTCCTTTGCTCTGTCCCCCTCCGCTGTCCTCCTCCTTTGCTCTGTCCCCCTCCGCTGTCCTCCTCCTTTGCTCTGTCCCCCTCCGCTGTCCTCCTCCTTTGCTCTGTCCCCCTCCGCTGTCCTCCTCCTTTGCTCTGTCCCCCTCCGCTGTCCTCCTCCTTTGCTCTGTCCCCCTCCGCTGTCCTCCTCCTTTGCTCTGTCCCCCTCCGCTGTCCTCCTCCTTTGCTCTGTCCCCCTCCGCTGTCCTCCTCCTTTGCTCTGTCCCCCTCCGCTGTCCTCCTCCTTTGCTCTGTCCCCCTCCGCTGTCCTCCTCCTTTGCTCTGTCCCCCTCCGCTGTCCTCCTCCTTTGCTCTGTCCCCCTCCGCTGTCCTCCTCCTTTGCTCTGTCCCCCTCCGCTGTCTCCTCCTTTGCTCTGTCCCCCTCCGCTGTCCTCCTCCTTTGCTCTGTCCCCCTCCGCTGTCCTCCTTCTTTGCTCTGTCCCCCTCCGCTGTCCTCCTTCCTTTGCTCTGTCCCCCTCCGCTGTCCTCCTTTGCTCTGTCCCCCTCCGCTGTCCTCCTTTGCTCTGTCCCCCTCCGCTGTCCTTCTTTGCTCTGTCCCCCTCCGCTGTCCCCATCCGTTCCGGCTTTCCTCTGTCCCCCTCTCCTTCTCTGTCCCCTCCGTTCTGCTGTCTCTCTCCGCTGTGTGAATGGATAGAGTCAGCTGACTCTGTCCATTCACATAACTGAAACATTGTAATCACCTGTGATTACAATGTGTCAGTTTATGAATGGAGAGAAGCCGCTGTCTTCTCTCCATTCATTGTCAGTGCAGCTGAGGCTGCAGAGAAAGGGACTGGGGAATCTCTATCCTCTGTCTCTTTCTCTGTCTCAAGGGGGAGATATCAGAGGTCTGTTAAGACCCCTGATATCTCACCAAAGCCCCCCAACAGGGCTGATTAAAAAAAAAAATTACACACATAGTGCAATAAAGAATAAAAAAAAAATGAAATTGTAAAAAATTATAAATGTAAATGGAAAAAAAAAAAAAAAAAAAAAAAAACACCACACACACACACCGTTCACCGCCCCCCCCCCCCCTAAAAAAAAAAAAACACAAAAAAAAAAAACACTGTCACGTGACATTAAAAAAAGTATCGGTACTTCGGTAATCGGTATCGGCGAGTACTTGAAAAAAAAGTATCGGTACTTGCACTCGGTCCTAAAAAAAGTGGTATCGGGACAACCCTAATTAAGACAGAGTGAAAGTAGTATACACTTAGTATTTGGGATGGCATGTAGGGAGATAGGGGAGCGGGATCTAGGATTGAACACAAGCGTGGTAAAAAAAAAAAAAAAAAAAAAAAAAAAAAAAATGGAAGATAGGGGGGGGGGGAACACTTGGAATAATCACTAGTATGAACAGTAATAGGGATAGCAAGGCAAGCCCTATGGGCATTAAAGCACAGCGTGTAACTATGGGGGTTTTTCCCTTTTTTTTTTTTTTTTTTTTTTTTTTTTTATATAATGCACTTCACGAAACTGGTAGTGGGATTCTTTGCTAGCTGCCCTATGGGTATGGAGTCACAGGGTGTGGAGGTTTTTTGCACAATATATTGTATCAAACCTAATGTTGGGTTATTCTCTATTCCTCTCCTTTTTTTTGGTTGTATTATTGGGTCTTTAGGTGCCACTTCCTGCTTTTTGTTCTTCCGATGCAGTCAAGGGTGTTTAAGATAGGCTCCTGGAACATACGGGGGATGGGGAATCCAAACAAAAGATGTGCCATCTTTTCACTTTTGGAAATGAGGGGAGTGGGGCTGGTCTGCTTGCAGGAATCCCACTTGATAAAGGACACAACGAAATATCTTCAAAATAGGAGGTTTCAGGCCCAATTTCACTCGGTTTACTCCTCGTATTCTAGAGGGGTGAGCATATTGGTGAAAAGAGGCGTGGTGTTTTCCTGTCGGCAGACCAGTATAGACGATATGGGCCGCTATGTTTTCCTGTACTGTTCAATAGAAAACAGAATGTATGTCTTAGCTAACATCTATATTCCCCCACCTTTTAAACTCGAAGTGTTGTATAAGTTAATGGAATTCATGTTGGACTAAGCGGACACTCCAGTAATAGTAGTAGGAGATTTTAATGAGGTGTTGAATAAAGCTCTGGATAGATTCCCACCGAGAGCTCATAATCTAGCAGAAGGCCGTTTAGGCCAGTTTTTGGTAGAGGCAGGATTGACAGACGTATGGAGGGTTCGGAATCCTGGAATAAGGCAATACTCCTGCTTCTCGGCCTCCCACTCCACTCTTTCTAGGATAGATTTGACCCTGGGGAATGCAGAAGCGTTGCCGATAATAAAGGACGTAGCATATTTCCCGAGAGGGGTTTTGGACCATTCCCTGATGGTAGTCTCAGTAAATATAGGGGGAAGGGAGGCTCGGGGATTTTGGAAACTGAGCCCATATTGGTTGGAGTTATTGGGGGAACCGGAGAGGATAATAACAAAGTTAGAAGATTTTGTAAGATCTAATGAAGGCTCAACCACAATGGGTATACAATGGGATACTCTGAAGGCATTCCTCAGGGGTATACTGATCGAGGGGGTGGCAGGGGTTAAGAAGAAAGCGAGAGAGTGGGAGGAAGGGATTAGAAGGGACCTGGAGATGGCAGAGAAGCAATTTTTGGAGGATCCAACGCCAGAGAGGCAGAAACTATGGGAGGATAAACAAGAGTCTTACAGAATAGCAGTACTAAGGAAGGGAGAGAACAAGCAACTCTTTCAGAGACAACGAGTCTTTGGGGAAGGAGAAAGCGTGGGACGTATGTTGGCCTATTTAGCGAAAACCAACTCCTCCTCGACAATTCCTGCAATTAGGGCCCCAAATGGTGAGATCTCTTCTCATAGTTCAGAAATTACAGACGCATTTGGGAAGTACTACGAAAACCTGTATAGGTCACAAGGGAGGGTCGGAGAGGAGGACATGGATACATCTTTCAGGAATATGCCAGTTCCCACCGTTACAGTGGAGGACAAAGGGCTAGACGCGCCAATAACATTGGCCGAACTAAGGCAAGCAGTGAATGGAATGGCAAACCAAAAATCTCCGGGGCCTGACGGTCTCCCGATTGAGACCTACAAGCAGTATGGGAAAATCTTATTACCAGAACTGCTCAAAACTCTGAACTGGGCACTAAAGGCGGGGAGGTTGCCTGATTCTATGACCAAAACTACTATTATCCTGCTTCACAAAGAAGGGTGGGGCCCGGCTAGAACCGTCGGCATATAGGCCAATATCTTTGTTGTGTACGGACGCCAAGATTCTGGCAAGGGTGTTGGCGTCCAGACTCAATAAAATAATTTCCAAACTAATACACCCGGACCAAACGGGATTTATCCCCCATAGGACCACTAGCATGAATATAAGGAGGGCATACATGAATCTCCAGACCCCGACAGAGAATATGGGGTCAAGAGCCGTTGTGACTTTAGACATAACAAAGGCCTTTGACAGCCTGGAGTGGAGTTATCTCTGGAGGGTTCTGGAAGAATTTGGCCTAGGTCCCGTTTTTATAAAATGGATAAAAATACTGTATAAAGGCCCGAGTGCGAGCATTAAGGTTAATAATGAAAGCTCACAAAAAATTTGTTTAGAAAGAGGGACGAGGCAGGGGTGTCCTTTGTCCCCCCTGCTCTTCGCCCTTGCCATGGAGCCACTAGCAATTCATATCAGGTCCTGTACAGGGGTGAGGGGGTTTAGAAGAACAGGAGAGGAGAAGATCGCCCTGTATGCCGACGATGTCCTGCTGTTTCTTGGAGACACCGAGGGCTCTCTTGGGCAGGTAATGGTTACGATGGAGAGGTTTGGTAACCTATCAGGGTTAGTGGTGAACTGGAGGAAATCGGCACTCTTGCCAATAGATATCCCTAATAATTTGTCGACACTGGGAATCCCCCAATTAAAAGTGGCTGCAATACGGTATCTGGGTATAAAACATGACAAAGGATCCCAATCAGTACATAGAAGATAACCTAGCTCCATTACTGGTTAAATTTAAGCGCAAAAATAGATATTTGGAATCGGCTGCCCCTAACAGTGGCAGGGAGAGGCAACTTAATTAAGATGATCTGGCTCCCTCAGTTACTGTATGTGTTACATAACTCACCGGTGTGGGTGAATAAAAAATGGTTTAAGAAAATTGACACACTATTTAGGGAGCTGGTATGGAGGAGGGGTAAGGCTGGGATTAGCCTCCAGAGTCTACAACTGCCAGTCAAGGAGGGAGGAATGGCACTCCCGCACCCAAGATGTTACTTTCTGGTGGCACAGCTGCAGCAAATAAGAGGCGGAAGTGCAGATGGTGGGTTGTTGACTCTGGAGGCGCCACACAAGATAGTGGTGGAGGCATTAGAGGCAGACCCTTTCCCTGGTAGCGGCCCCACAATAAGGATGATAATAAAGGTCTGGAAGGCAACAAAGAGGCTAATGGGGTATGTTGGGTTTACAGAATATGCTCCTCTGTGTCAAAATAGGAATCTACAGGAAGTGGTGGCCATGGGGGGGAGTTTAAAGAATGGGAGAGATGGGGCATAAATGGACTATCCCAGCTATATAAAGGGAACGTATTAAAATCCTTTGAGGAACTTCAAATTGAAAATGGAATCCCGAGACAAACTTTCTTTAGATACCTACAAATGAGATTGGCTCTAAAAGCCCAGTTTAGGAAGCGCACCTTAGTGTGGAGCGAAGCAGTACTGCTTCAAAAGGTGGTTAAAACTGGGAAAATAAAGGGTTTTATATCTGAAATATATGTGCAACTGTGTAGCAAAAGTACCATAAGGCCAGAACATCTTGGTTGTAGGGAAGGATGGGAGGCAGACATTGGGAAATTAACAGATGAACAATGGAGAAAAATATTGGAGGTCGGGCAGGTAGTCTCAGTAACCCCTGCACAGAGATTCTCTCACTTAATGCTGGTACATAGGAGCATACTACACTCCAAAAAAACTATTTAGATTTGTACTAAGATTAGATGCTAAATGCCCTAGATGTGGTGAGGAGGGGGACCTGATATATATGGTCTGGAGATGCCCCAAGCTAGTCAGATACTGGACGGGGGTAATTGAAGCCATTAGCGGCAGGTGGGGGTTATCTTTGGAAATAGAGGTCAGATTATGCATCCTTGGATATAGAGTAAGGAGACCGGAGGAGGCAGTACTAAAAACAGTGGCCTTGAGGTGTCTGTATCAAGCCCGAAAGTTGATCATGCAAAGGTGGCAAACAGTCTCACCCCCAACGGTTGCGGAGTGGGCAAAAACAATAAATGAGATAGTTTGGAAGAAGAGAGCCCTATACATTAGAAGACGGAATTTAAAAAAGTTCTAAACAAAAAAAAAAAGTGTAACCCCTGGTTGATAAGCATTGGTTGTAAGGAATAACTGAAAAAATGTGGGATCCTGGGTGGGGTGGGGGGAGGGAGGAAGGGGTAGGGTAAAATGGATATTGTATAAATAATGGCCAAATTAGGGTAATTTGGGGATAGGGCAGGTGTGTTGGTATGGAAGTACTTCATATACTGATGTGGGATAAGCTGCTTTCTCCCCAGAGAGCCTTGTTTACATGAATTCTGCGTTGCTATTACATGTCTGTTGGAAGGTATGTAAATTTTAAGAAATGTTAAGAATATTAAAGAAAAAAAAAAAAAAATATTCAGTATATATTTCTTTGTAATTTCCCGTATTTAATGGTCGTCCCACTGAGCACGTAACCATATAGACACAAAAACAAAAAAACACCTTCCTTCATGATTATATATTGTCAGCTTTATCAATTGTACACATCGATTTTATATTTATACTATATTGCATTTTTACATTTAGGGATCAGCATCTCTCTCCTTTTTGCTGTTCCTCGTGTACTCTTTGGCCTGACATATGCGACGTTCCCTTGAAGTGAAGCGATGCTTAACTCTAGACACACTGGAGGAATTGTACATAAATTTCTAATTCGTGGCTCTAAATATATGGGCCCATACATTGTTCTACTTCTCAAAAAACATTTGACTGGTATTATGGAAATTGGAACTCGGAGTGTCACTCGATAAACCATCAAACCATTATCTGTCTAGGATACGGTTACTGTTTTATGAACTAGTAAGTCTTTTTTACTATCAAACTGCTCCTCTTTTCTTTCCTCCCAAGCTCCCACCCCCACTATCTATACCTTATTTCATATATATTTTTATTTTTCCTTGTAATGATTGTTATGTTCTATTTATGCCTCTCTTTGGATCATACATTATATCCTCACAGGAAACCCCTGAGGAAGGAATTGTACCCATAATAATCCGAAACATGTTGGGTTTCTATTATATCATGTCTGTATGTGTTTCTTTATCCTGGAGCCCTTGACAACACGATATAAGAAATTTGTATGAGCTGTTCATTAATGTTTAACTATTTTCCATGTAACTTTTAGAATAAAGAATATTTTTACTATTTTGGTTACCCGTGTTATACCATATACCCATTAATTCCCTTTTTCAAAAAAAAAAAAAAAAAAAAAAAAAAAAAAAAAAAAAAAAAAAAAAACCTCCACCCATACAATCCCTGGGGCAATCTTTCTATTTTTTTCTATTATAATTTTGGGATGAGGTGCGGGGTTCTACATACAGATATACCGATTTCAACCTTCATTTGGTAGTTCGATATCCTTATAATAAGCAACAAAAAGACATGGGTTTACATACACTGTAAGCACTTGCGGACCATCCTATAGCAGTTTTACTGCTACAGGGCGGCTGCTCTACGCAAGATCACACACATACCATCCTGCATTTAAGGGGATGGGCGCAAGTGCACACCACCACCAGCTTCCTCCCACTGCGATTCTACAAAGCTGGTCTCGCGGACCAGATGTCTGCCGGCACCTACTGATCATTCTGTACACAGGCAGAACAGCAATCTGTCTATGTAAACAAGGTAAGGCATTGATCCTGTGTTCCTGCATAGCAGATCTATGCCTTCCTCTAGTCAAAGCACTCCCCCCACAGTAGTAAAACACCAGCTAGGCACAGGTAACCCCTTCCCAGCTAGTGTCATTAGTACAGTGACCGTGCATTTTTTTAGCACTGATCACTAATTTTTTTTCAGACAGCCTAGAGAATAAAATGGCGGTCGCTGCAATACTTTATGTCACACCGCTTTTGCGTAGCGGTCCTACAAAACGCTATTTTTTTTGGGGGGGGGGGGGGGGGGGGGGGGGCGACACTTTTTTCAAAAAAAAAAGTGGAGGAGAACACAGTAAAGCCCAATTTTTATTTTTTTTTATTGTGAAAGATAATGTTACCCCGAGTAAATTGATACCCAACTTGTCATGCTTCGAAATTGTGCCCGCTTGTGGAATGGCGACAAACTTTGACCCTTAAAAATTTCTATAGGTTACCAGTTTTGAGTTAGAGGAGGTCTTTTGCTAGAATTATTGCTCTCGTTCCACCGATACCTCACGTGTGGTTTGTGCACCATTTACATATGCGGGCGTGAATTACGTTTCCATTCGCTTCCAGGATAGGGCGCTTTAGAAGAAAACAAATTTTTTTTTTTTTAATTTTAAACACCATCCCTTAAAAAAAATAAAAAAAATTGGATCACTTTGGATTCCTACTTGGAAAGTATCCTTTGTAATAAAAAAAAAAAAAAAAAAAAAAAAAAAAAACACACTACATGACAGGACCTCTTTAATGTGAAATCAGGGGTCAAAGATCTCAGATCTCACATTGACACATAAACACCGCATTTTTCGCTCCATAAGACGCACCTAGGTTTTAGAGGTGGAAAGCAAGGGAAAAAAAATATTCTGAATCAAATGGTGAATAATAAATATTTTGGTACTACTATAGGTGGGTGGTGGATACAATGCAATACCACCCCCCCCCCCCCCAATCAAATCAGCTCAGCTACACTATACATACACAGCAACCTCCCCCCATTCCCAGACCAGCTCAGGGTGGAAAGGCAGAGACAAACACCCCTTCAGCCTGTATCACAAAAGTTTAGGTGACTGTGCAGTGGATATAATGCCAGCCCAAACCTCCCACCCCCTTATCACCAGCTCACCTCAAGCAGCGGAGGACACTGCCATTACAATGCACAACACCCTCTGGCTGGCTGACACAGCCTCACATGCACCCTAGGAAGGAGGACTGGGGACATAGTTTTCAGCAGCAGCTGCCGGTGGAAGGAGCAGGAAGTGAGACTGGACCAGACCCACGGCGCCAGGGGTGTTCCGGCTGAAAAAAAAAATAAGAGAGTAAAAACACCCCATCCAGGGCTCTGGTGCGGAGCGCACCCCCATATCGACGCCACTGACACCCCCTCATGTTTTGGCACCCGAGGTGGACCTCCTCCCCTCGCTCCCCCTTGGGATGCGCCTTACATCCTGTCCCCTCTCCTCCACAGAGAAGCCGAGCGCCGGTATTCTGACGTCGGGGGACAGGCTACCCCTTTAGTGCCGTTGGGCGGAAGTGACGTTTGACGTTGCTTCTGTCAGTCGTCATTGAGTCGAGTGGGGTGGGGGGGGGGTGGGGGTTAGCATCGGATCATCTCCACGGCTACGGTAAGCGGCGGAGACAACCGTAACGCGGCAGGAGGGGGGTGGGCACCTCTTCCGCCACCGATAAAATGATCTTGCGCCGAATACACACACACACACACACACACACAAAAGTGAGTACACCTCACATTTTTGTAAATTATATCTTTTCATGTGACATCACTGAAGAAATTACTTTTCTACAATGCAAAATAGTGAGTGTACAGCTTGTATAACAGTGTAAATTTGCTGGCCCCTCAAAGTAATTCACACAGGCGTTAATGCCTAAACCACTGGCAACAAAAGTGAGTACACCCCTAAGTGGAAATGTCCAAATTGGGCCCAAAGTGTCAATATTTTGTGTGGCCACCCTTTTTTTCCAGCACTGCCTTAAAGCGGAGTTCCACCCACATTTCACTCCTCACCATGCAGCACTAATGTGCATCCTTAAAATGAATTGGCAAGTTATTTTTTTCTGTTCACTTACCCAATATAAGCCTATATCTAACTTCCCCCTTTAGCAGCCGTGGCCGTCATTTCCAGTTTTGCATTGGCACCTGGGAGATCTTGGTATAGCACTGCTCCCATAATATTTAACATTGGCGTCTATGGAAAATCTTGGTCAGCTTGGCATGGCAAGCTGCCCAAGATTAGCAGATGCATGCTGTGTAGCCAGCATGCACAGAATCCTGGAAGGAGGACACTAGCTTCAGATGCCCACACTGGAGATGGCCGCGGTGTGCAAGAACTTCACAAAGTAAGAAAACAATGCTGCGCAAATAGAAAACTGGGCATAGTTTACAGCATACCTTTGTGCAGGAGGCATGAGTATTCTAGGGGTATTTTTTATCTTAAAAAGTCACATTTCAGCCAGAACTCCGCTTTAACCCTCTTGGGCATGGAGTTTACCAGAGCTTCACTGGTTGCCACTGGAGTCCTCTTCCACTCCTACATGACGACATCACAGAGCTGGTGGATGTTAGAGACTTTGCGCTCCTCCACCTTCCATTTGAGGATGCCCCACAGATGCTCAATAGGGTTTAGGTCTGGAGACATACTAGGCCAGTCCATAACCTTTACCCTCAGCTTCTAGAGCAAGGCAGTGATCAACTTGGAAGTTCGCTTGGGGTCGTTACGTTGGAATTCTGCCCTGTGACCCAGTCTCCGAAGGGAGGGGTTCATGCTTGGCTTCAGTATGTCATAGTACATGTTGGCATTCATGGTTCCCTCAATGAACTGTAGCTCCCCAGTGCCGGCAGCACTCACGCAGCTCCAGACCATGACACTCCCACCACCATGCTTGAATGTAGGCAAGACACACTTGTCTTTGTACACCTCACCTGGTTGCCGCCCTACACACTTGACACCATCTGAACCAAATACGTTTACATTGGTCTCATCAGACCACAGGACATGGTTCCAGTAATCCATGTCCTTAGTCTGTTTGTATACATGCAGGCTTTCTTGTGCATTATCTTTAGAAGAGGCTTCCTTCCTACAGCCATGTAGACCAATTTGATGCAGTGTGCAGCATATGGTCTGAGCACTGAAAGGCTGACGCCCATCCTTTCAACCTCTGCAGCAATGCTGGCAGCACTCATACATCTATTTCCCAAAGACAACCTTTGGATATGGACGCTGAGCATGTGCACTCAACTTCTTTGGTTGACCATGGCGAGGCCTGTTCTGACTGGAACCTGTTCTGTTAAACCGCTGTATGGTCTTGGCCGCCGTCCTTCAGCTCAGTTTCAGAATCTTCTTAGAGCCTAGGGCACCTTTACGTAGATCAACAATTTTTTGTTTTCAGATCCTCGGAGTGCTTTGCCATGAGGTGCCATGTTGAACTTCCAGTGACCAGTATGAGAGAGTGAAAGTGATAAACACCAAATGTAACACACCTGCTCCCCATTCACACCTGAGACCTTGTAACACTAACGAGTCACATGACACCTGTTTGGGAAAATGTCTAATTGGGCTCAATTTGGACATTTTCCCTTAGAGGTGTACTCACTTTTGTTGCGGTTTAGGCATTAAAGTGTTTAACCCTTACATATAAGCCTATGCCAGCCCCTATATTAGAGGCTGGCATAGCACACTGTCAGTGGTTTTAAAAAACGAGCGTTCTAAATACCGAATTTCAGCTGTCTTCAGGTCAATCACATGACTCGCGGCCAATTTACAGCTCCGATTGACGTCTTCTGCTGGAGGAGCCGTGATGTCCCTGAGGTGAGCCGGGGAGATCATGTGGCCGCTCGTCTCCTCCGCAGAATCCTTGTCTTGTAGCTGTAAAAGCGGGCGCGAGTCATGTGACCGGCCTGAAGACAGCTCAAATTCAGTATTTAGAATGCTCGTTTTTTAAATCCACTTACACATAGTGTGCTATGCCAGCCTCTAAATAGAAGGGCTGGCAATGACGATTTTAAGAATAGCTGCGGGGGGGGCATATCGGAGACAGATAGAGAGGGAAATGACAGGCAGGAAGGAGGGGGTGAGCGGGACAGAGGAGAGCGAAACGTATAATACAGGGACATACTCTGACCATGATTGTCAGGGCAGAAGAGGGCATACAGTAAGTGGCAGATTCAGGGAAGTTTTTTTTTTTTTTTATTACAGTTTAGAGGGGGGGGGGGGGGGGCAGATTACACAGCACAAGCACTGTGCAGTGTAATATGCTTTAAAGGGGTTGTAAAAGGTAAAAGTTTTTTCACCTTAATGCATTAAGGTGAAAAACATCTGACAATACTGCCCCCCGTTTCACTTACCTGACCCCTCGAAAGTCCCGCGCTCGCTCCTGACATCCTCTTCGTCGCTCAGCCTGGCCGTTGATTGGTTACAGTGGATGGATTGAAAGCAGCGCAGCCATTGGCTCGCGCTGCTGTCAATCACATCCAATGACGCGGTGTGCCGGGGGGCAGGGCCGAGTTATACAGTGAGCGGCTATGGCCGCCGGCTGTATCAGGGGAGCGAGCCCGCAAGCACTCAACACCATGTGAGGACACTCGCATGAAAGTGTCCTTGCGGGGGGGGGGCGACAGCCGCCGATTGACCCCAGAAGACCAGGTTCGGGGCCACTCTGTGCAAAACGGGCTTCACAGTGGAGGTACGTATAACGTTTGTTACTTAAAAAAAAAAAAATTTACTTTAGTAATCCTTTAAGGGACCAGGATGTGTATTTTTTATTTACTTTTTTTTTTGGGGTTAACAAACACTTTAAAATGGCTGTGTGTTGAGTTATTTTAAGGGGAGAGCAAGTTTACACTGTTATAAAAGCTGTACACTCACTACTTTACATTTTGGCCAAGTGTCATCACATGATGACATGGTACTCACTTTTGTGAGAGAGCGATATATATAGTGCCAACAGTTTACACAGCGCTTTACCATGTATATGGGGACAACACAATTACAGTACAATACAAAAAGGTACAGGCATTCTCTCCCGCCTCACTACACCTCCACCCTCTCCCTGCTCAGCTGATCCGCAGCTACAATGGAGAGGAACCGCTGAACAGCTGTTTTTTCTCTTCGCAGAGAAAACGGAGCTGAATTCGTACCGCACACGTGTGAATTCAGCCATAGCCTCCCTGACGATATTCCCGAGTGTGGCTCGGGGTTAAATTTCAGCACCATTAGCAGTAACCCTGAGCCACACTCAGGATTACAGCTCATTATCCTGGTGCAGGTTACTTACCTTGTCCCCAGGATAGTGCAATGTCCCCCCGCGCTGTCTGCGGGCTCCAACCTCTGCCCGAAGCCTCTGTGCCGGGCTCCGTTCCCTGCGAGCGTCGCGACGCACGGGGGCGGAGCCTGGCGGCAAATTAAAAATTACAGATTACAGTACTGTATGAAATCATTTCACATCTCTTTTGTCCCCAGTGCTTTGTCCTATGCCCTGCATGCAGTTTTAGATTACATATACTGTTCTTTCTGCCTGGAAACTTGAGATTGTCCATAGCAACCAAAAAGTGTCCCTTTACATCAAAAGTGGCTTTAGACCAGCTAGAAAACAGTGATAGTAAATTAGAACACTTGCAGAATTGAGTGATAGTGAATCGTGGGGAAATTTTATTATATTTTTAATTATTTATATTATATTTAGTGGGAATGCTTCAGTCTTACTATTATTAGTTTTTATTTTTAATTTTAATTTTTTTCCGTACGTTTTTTGGCTCTGCGTAACTTCTGCATACTTTCAGCTATTAAAGCCATTCAACTTTTCTCAAATATAATTTATTGAATTTTTGACAAGGAAAAGAGAAAACAAAAACAAATAGGAAAAAAGAAAAAGCATATCATAATCGATATAATACATCCGTGGTCTTTCTATTAGCATTCTGACAAATACCGTCATCATATATCCTTTCCATTAAAGTGTTCCATTCTATCTGCATGGAAACTGGCCTATGACATCATTTATTCTCTTTAGATTCGTGAATCCGTCTTTGTAGTTCATAGGTATATTAACCACCATACAGTATTACAATATAACCGGAATGACATCTTCCCAATATTTGCTTATTCTTGCATAATTCCATCATAGTTGGTGTGAATGGAAAGTTGTCTGTTACTGAAATAATAGACCACTTATTACACAGAAAAGAGAAAAAAAAAAAAAGAATATATATATAAGAAGTAAAGGCAGAGTGGAAGGGGTGAGAAAGGGAGGGGGGGAGTTATAGATAGACGCGAGCGCGATGGATCCGGCCAAGGTTCTATCCCGTAGCCGCTACCTAGTCAAGGGGTTCTCAAGAATTTAGTAAGGTTTGTCCTTCATCTGAGAAAATATATATGTTCCAGGATAACCAGTTTCTTGAATGTTTGTCTTGTTTGTGTTGGGCAGTCAGTATTAGGTCTTCCATCTTTTTGATTTCTTCAACTCTACGTAGCCACATTCCCACCGTAGGGGGTGTACTCTGTTTCCACAATGCTGGAATACAGGACTTCGCTGCATTGAGCAGATGTCTGACCACTGACTTTTTATATGATTTAATTGGAGCTGAGGTGGCATGTAACAGAAAAACGTCTGGATCTCTCTGCGTTATGTGATTCGTGAATTTTTTAACAATTGTCTCTACTGCTACCCAAAACTGCTGTACTAGTGAACAGGTCCAAAAAATGTGTAGGAGCGTCCCCTCCTCAGAACCGCACCTCCAGCATCTATCAGAAGTGCCGGGGAAGAATTTGTGTAATAATTGAGGTGTGTAATACCATCTAGTCAGAATTTTGTAATTTGTCTCCTGAATTTTTGTACAGATGGATGATTTCAGTGTAAGTTGAAGTATGTTTTGTGTTTGTGCTGCTGTAAAATTACATGTTAGATCTTGTTCCCATTTTCGTAAAAATACCAAGTCTGGTTGTTCAGTCGGTGTGTTGAGTAGTGAGTATGTCTTGGAGAGCAACTGAGGCAGAGTGCCCTCCCCTCTACAGTATTCTTCTAGCGTCGTCATATCGCGCTTATATCGCATCGGTTCTGGTATTGAGTAAAGGAAATGGTGTAGCCGAACCGCTTTCCAAAATGACAATTGAAAACCCCCGTTATCATTTGTCAGAGACTGAATTGAGGTCCAGTGGTCGTCTTCCACATAATGTGATGCACAGTCTTTACCTGCCTCCCAGAGCGTCTCATAGTTTGAATAGTCTAGCCCTGGTTCGAACGCTGGATTCCCCAGAATAGGGAATAAGGGGGATTGTTTGGAGGTCAATGAAGTGTTTTTAAGTATATTTAACCCTACCGACAGCGTGGCACCAATGGTCGGGTGTGAAGTCATATCCCTAGGTAATTTATCATAGCACCAGATAGCCCCCTTCAAGGGTATATTAACCTGATGGTTCTCTACTTGGATCCATAGTTTGGTTTTGTCGTGTCTGTTCCAGTCAATGATCCTCCCTAGGTGCACAGCTTGATAAATCAAGTTAGACTTACCGGTAACTTGTTTTCCTTGAGTCTTTCAGGACAGCACCTTGAGAGCGTGGCTCCACCCACTTGACAGGAAACACACCTCCACCAAACTTTAAAAAGGAGGCTCCTTCCCACTTATCAGTAGTAGTAGAGAACCTCCGGCCCAAGCTGGAACACATAATCAGAATATGGTTAGTCACAGCATAGTAATTTAATACAATAAGGGCGGGTTGCTGCTGTCCTGAAAGACTCAAGGAAAACAAGTTACCGGTAAGTCTAACTTGATTTTTCCCTTATCGTCTTTCAGGACAGCACCTTGAGAGGATAACAGAGACTTACCCACTTAGGGAGGGACCACAGCCTGCAGGACCTTTCTGCCAAAAGCCTGTTCACTGGCTGACAGAAGATCCAGTCTGTAATGACGGACAAACGTAAGGTAACTTGACCACGTAGCCGCCCTACAAATCTGATCTGGGGTGGCACCAGCCATTTCTGCCCATGTAGAGGCCTGAGCCCTGGTAGAATGCGCTTTAATTCCCAGCGGGGGAGATAGCCCCGACTGAGAGTAGGCTGCTAGAATAGCTGATTTAAGCCATCTAGCTATAGACCCCTTAGAAGCTTGTTGGCCCTTCTTTTTACCTGAAAAAAGTATAGAGAATCCGAGAATCTAAAGTTACTCGTTACCTCCAGATACTGTAATAAAGTCCTTCTTACATCCAAATTATGGAATTTGCCTTCTTTTTCCCCCGAAGGGTTAGAGCAAAAGGTTGGCAGGATGATTTCCTGCGACCTATTGTGTGCTGACGCTACCTTTGGCAAAAAACCTGGATCGGTTTTCAGTATAATCCTATCTGTGTAGATGGTTAAAAAGGGTCTCTTAACCGATAGGGCGTGCAGCTCACCAATTCTCCTTGCTGACGTTATTGCAACTAAGAACAAGGTTTTAAGAGTAAGATTCCTTAGAGAGATTCCTTGTAGTGGTTCAAAAGGTTCCTTTGTAAGGGCTTGCAGGACCACTGATAGATCCCAATTGGGAAAGTGCTTAGCCGGAGCTGGTCTAGATCTGGTAAGTGCCTTGAAAAATCTTATAACCAAGGGCTCAGAAGAGATTGGTCTTTCTAGAAATACTCCCAAAGCAGCTACCTGAACTTTAAGGGTGCTGACTGACAATCCCTTGTCTGCCCCTTCTTGAAGAAATTCCAAAATTGACACTAAATTTTTAACTTTTCTCTTAGTCAAATGACAAAAAGAGTTGAAGACCTTCCAATATTTAGCATAGATTTTTCTGGTTACTATTTTCCTACTGGAAAGTAAGGTAGTTACCAAGGGTTGTGACAGACCTTTGTCTCTTAACAACTGCTCCTCAGAAACCAGGCCGTGAGGCTTAGACTGGCCACTCCCGGATGCTGTATTGGACCCTGTAGGAGCAGGTCCTGCCGGAGAGGCAGCCGCCAAAATGGTTTGACTGCCATCTGTAGAATGGTGGAAAACCATGCCCTCTTTGGCCAAAATGGAGTAATTAGGATTACTGCCACCTTCTCCCTCTGTATCTTCCTTAACACCAACGGGATAAGTTGGAAAGGAGGAAATGCGTAACCCAGATGGAAGTTCCAGGGCTGGATTAACGCATCTGTCCCCTGGGCCTTGTCGTTTCTGTGAATAGAGAAAAATACTGGGAGTTGTGTATTTTCCTGTGATGCAAATAGGTCTATTTGCGGTTGACCCCAGGCCCTGGTAATCATTGCAAAGATTTCCAGATTCAGGCTCCATTCTGACTCCTGAATCCGCCTTCTGCTTAGATAATCTGCCACTACATTTAAGGTGCCTTTGAGGTGGACTGCTGATAAGGACCGAACATGCTTTTCTGCCCAAACCAGGATCTTTGAAGCTAGCAACTGAAGTGTTTTGCTTCTTGTACCCCCGTTTGTTTAGGTAGGCTATGGTAGTGGCGTTGTCTGAGAGGACCCGGACATGAGAACCTTGAAGGATGGGGGAGAAGGCATCTAAAGCTAAGGCGACTGCCTTTAGTTCCCTCCAATTTGAGGACCTCCTTGCCTCTGTCCGAGACCACATTCCTTGTGCGAAGTCTTGGTCTAAGTGAGCTCCCCAACCCCATACACTGGCATCTGTCGTTACCACTTTTTCTATTGGAAATGACCAGAGCAGGCCTTCTGACAGATTCTCCTGTCTTCTTCACCACCAAAGTGATCTCTTGACTTTGGTGGGTATCTTTACCTTTGCTTCCAGAGATTCTGACCTGTGATTCCATGTTCTCAGGAGAAAGCTCTGGAGAGGCCTGAAATGTAACCTTGCCCATTGAATGGCTGGTATGGTTGCGGTTAGGGTTCCTAGGGATGACATCACTTGTCGGATTGATAATTGCTGGCTTGCCTGCAAGGACGCTACCACCTTCAGGACCTTCCCCTTCTCTTCTGGGAGAAAAATCTTTTGTTCCCTTGAACAGATCTGATACCCCAGGAATAGTATTTTCTGGGCTGGATTGAAATTTGACTTCTGCATATTTATGATCCAACCCAGGGTTTCTAGATGACCTCGGGTCCTTCCGAGGTTGTCTAGCAGTCTTTCCCTGGAGGGGCAAAAAGGAGTAGGTCGTCCAAGTACGGAATTACCGCAATCCCCTGCATGCGAAGAGGAGCAAGCGCTTCTGCCATTATTTTTGTGAAAATTCGTGGGGCAGAAGACAGGCCAAAGGGGAGGGCCCTGAATTGCAAGTGCAGAACCTCTTTTCCCAAATTTATCGCCAATCTTAGGAATTTTTGGGACTGCGGGGCTATAGGGATATGCAGATAGGCATCTCGAAGGTCTATTGATGCCATAAAGCATTCCCTCGTCAATAGATTCTTGACCGTGAAGATGGAGTCCATACGAAACCTCTTGTATTGGACTGATCTGTTCAGCGGTTTCAGGTTTAGGATTAACCGAAAATCTCCGGATGGTTTCTTTATCAGGAATATACGGGAATAAAATCCCTGATAAAGCTCCCCCTGTGGGACATAAGTTATAACCCCCTGATCTATCAGATCCTTTAATAGGCTCTTCATTGCCAGGGATTTTGTTACATCTTCTGGAAGATTTGTCACCAAGTACCTTTCTAGGGGGAGATCTGAGAATTCTATATTGTAACCCTGGGCTAGCATATTCAGAATGTACTGGTTTTCTGTTATGCTTGCCCAATAAGGGAGAAAGTCTTGTAGTCTTCCCCCTACTTGTAACCGACTGTCATTGCGTCTTGCTGGCTGACGCAGGAGGATGGAAAAGGACATTTCCTCTGCCCTTACCCCTCTGCCCTGACCAGCTTTTCTTTTTCTCTTGAGACTTGTTCTGTTCCTGAGCCCTTTGAGGACGAAAAAACCGTTTGACTGGTTGTTTCTTCTTTTTGACAGGAAAAGATTTCTTTTTATCTGCAGTCCTGTCCAGAACTGAATCCAAATTAGGGCCGAACAATAAGTCTCCTAGAAAAGGGACCCCGCATAACTTGTTTTTAGATGCTGTGTCCCCTTGCCAAGTCTTCAGCCATAAAGCCCGTCTAACCGAATTAGCAAGGGCTGCCGCCTTAGCTGTCATCCTGATAGGCTACTGCTGCTGAGAGGGTAGAAAAGGAGTCAAGGATTTCTTGCTTAGGGGAATCTGCTATTATATGAGCTTTATGCTGATTTACCCAATACTCCAAGTTCCTGGAGATGCAAGTAGTTGCCATTGCTGGCTTAAGGTTGCCCATAATGGATTGCCAAGTCCGCTTGAGCTGTTGATCCATTTTTTTATCCATGGGGTCTTTTAAGATCCCCATGTCCTCAAATGCTAGATCAGTAGATCTTGACACCTGAGAAAAGGCTGCATCAAGTTTTGGAACCTTATTCCAAAGAGCTGCTGGGTCTTCATCAAAAGGGAACCTTCTCTTATGAGCCCTAGAGAAAAATGGTTTCCTATCAGGGTCAGCCCATTCTTTTCTGATTGTTTCAGAAATCACTGCATGGACTGGAAAGGTACGGGACTTAGACTCACTAAGCCCTGCATACATCTTGTCATGTAAAGACATCTCCTTATGCTCTTCCTCAAGGCCTAGAGTAGCATAAATAGCCTTTAAAAGGCCATCCACCTGATCCAAAGACAATTTATACTTGGAAGACATATTTTCCAGCTCATCACTATCCTCATTCGATTCATTAGAATGGGATGGGGAAAGCCCTTCCCGGTTCAGAGGACCCATTTCCGCCTCTACTGCCGGGACTAACAGTGAGCCTTGAGAGGACTGTGAGGTACTGGGCTGACTTGCAGATGGATAGGCGAGTGAGGATCTGAAGGATTGAATGGTAGCATCCAATTCCTTTTTGGCAGATGCAATTAGATCACTGCATGCGGAAGTGGTTTCTTCCCTCACCAAGGAGTCAATACATGCTTGACATAAAGCCTTTTTCCAGCCTTCATTTAACTTAATTTTGCATGAAGGGCATTTCTTTCTAATCCCAGGGTCAGAGCTTTTGGCCTGCCATGATAAGGGAAAAAAAAGAGAGAGAAAAAAGACAAACCATCTTTTAGAGTCAGCCTGATTACTCAAGGTTGCTCACCACAGGTGCACAGTGAGAAAAGCTATCAGACTCATGTGCCCTGACAGGCCCCTCCGCCACCAGGGGGAAAAAAATACCCTCAAACTTCACTAACGTTTAGAGAGAAGAGGGCTAGAGAGAGACCCCACAGTAAAGCTGAGCAGAAACTACAGTCTGCTCCTTACCTGGGCCTTGCTGGTGCCTGTTCCACTCGCTGCGGTTCCTGAATCCATGCTGAGGCAGCAGCGTGATGCTTGTGGCGAAAACGCCGGTTCCGGACTCCAATAGCACCTGTGCGCCGGACCGGAACCGGCAATAAATAGGCACCAGACCTATTCCTCCCTCCTCCCCCTGCGCTTCCGGCGGAAATGACGCCTGGCGCCTGCTCCATGGATGCCGCCCCACTTCCGGATACCTCACATCCGGCGGATGCAGTCCTCTGACTGCCCTTCCCAAGATGGCGGCGGCGTCAGGGAAAAAACACGTGCAGGCAAGAAAAAACAAACAGACATGCCTGACGCCTCCGCCTGGGAGCAGCAATACCCGGAGCAGTCCTGGCTCTCCCCGAGCACTGACGAGGGAGAAGGAGCCCATCCACCCGGCACCCGTAAGCCTGTGGAAAATGGGAGGAATCGGCTCTCCTGAGGTAGGTAAAAATAGTGGGAGTAGGGAGCCTGTTCTCTCAGGACAGAACCTTGAGAGCTCCAAACTCCCACATGTGTTCCCGCCGGAGGAAACACATAAACTGATAAGTGGGAAGGAGCCTCCTTTTAAAGTTTGGTGGAGGTGTGTTTCCTGTCAAGTGGGTGGAGCCACGCTCTCAAGGTGCTGTCCTGAAAGACGATAAGGGAAAATAGTGTTTTGCGTCCGGGAGGGCGAGACCTCCATAGTGTTTCGGTAGAGTCAAATAGCATCTTTTTAGTCTAGGCTTAGAGTGTGACCACACAAATTTTATAAATAGGGAATGTATTTGTTTAAAATAGTTACTGGGGATTCTTATAGGTAAGGCTTGAAATAGGTATAGAAATTTTGGGAGAATGCACATCTTGATTAGATTGCATCTCCCAAACCATGAGTGAAGACCTTTGCCCCACTCTGCGAGTAACTCTTTAACTGTGCTCAGGATTGGAGGGAAGTTCAGTTCAAATGTGCGTTTCAGATCCCTGGGTATGTTAGTGCCCAGGTATTTGAAGTGACTGTCTGACCACTTGAAATTGAATTTGGACTTCAGAGAGGAAAGTTGTTCCAGCGGCATATTGATTCCCATTGCTGCTGATTTGTCAAAATTAATCTTTAGGTTGGACATGTTCCCGTATCTCTGAAATTCTTTAATTAAATTTGGGAGGGAGATAATCGGATTGGTTAAGGAAAATAGAAGATCATCCGCGTATGCGGAAATCTTGTATTGTCTGTGCCCTATGGAAATCCCAGAGATATCTGGGTTCCTGCGTATCGTGTTTAGAAAGGGTTCGAGTACCAGGGCAAAAAGAAGGGGTGACAGCGGGCATCCTTGTCTGGTACCATTAGAGATATTAAAAGGAGCAGACAGGATTCCATTAGCCTTGACCCTAGCCGTAGGCAACGAGTAAACATTAGAGATCCATTGCAACATGTGGTTACCTAATCCGATATGCTTGAGGACTGCTGTCATAAATTCCCAGCTCACCCGATCAAATGCTTTCTCAGCATCTGTGCTGAGAAAGGTACAAGGCGCTTTAGATACATTAGCTCTATGGATCAAATTAAGGACTTTTGTGGTGTTGTCCCTAGCTTCACGCGTAGGGACAAAACCCACCTGGTCTAAATGCATCAGGTTAATCATATGTTGGGATAATCTATTTGCCAAGATTTTGGTGAGGAGTTTAAGATCTATATTTAGAAGAGATATGGGCCTGTAGCTACCACAGGCCGCAGGATCTTTCCCTTCCTTAGGTATAAGGGATATGTGCGCGCTTAATGTGTCTCTCTGCAAGTGGCCCCCTTCCGTAAGCTTGTTAAATAGTTTCAACATACGTGGGCCGCCATTCAACTTTTAAAATGCTCAGCCCTTTCAGCTAATAATGGGATTTTTTCAACTTTTTCTACTATTTATACTTTTTAAAATATTAAGCTTTTTAACACTTATTTTTTTAACATTGAAATCAACGAGAGCATGCTTGAAATCCTTAAAATCTTCTTCCGCTCCCAAAAGTTTCAGCTCCTTCATACTTTCACCTACAGAAGCCAAACAAACTTTAAAATGTTCACAAAATATTCAGCTATCTGGCTATATCTTTTCAGTTTGATATTTTTTACAGTTTTTGTGAAAAAGCTGTTTAGTGAGCATTTCAGGAAATTTTATCGATTAAACAGTGTACTGGGCTGCTTTTGTTGCCATGGTTACCAAAGCTTCTGTTATACACAGTGATGGGCGGTGGGGGAGGTGGCTGGAGCATCTCAGCTCTGATTACAGAGCCCGGGGGAGGGGACAGACACACCATGTACTGATTTATAATAGAGGAATATGATGGGGCAATATGATGGGGGGCCGTTTTGATGGTGGGCCGTCTTGATGGGGCAATATGATGGGGCAGTTTTGATGGTGGAAATATGATGGGGCAATATGATGGGGAAGTTTTGATTTATAAAATTCTTCACATTTCCCAGCGAAACGCACAGCTAGCTTCTTTTTTAAAAATCGCTGACATGCCCATTTTTAAGTTTATCAACATAAATTTTATACCGATACGTTTACAAAGGCCGTGTGTCTCTAACGGTGAAGTCGCTGTTTCCATAGCATGTACTGTTGTGGATTTATTAAGGCTTGTTTGAAGGGTTCTCTCACACAGGTAGCTAGCAGATAGTGAGATGTTTTTTACAGTGTGTTCAGGGGACAGGCAGCTAGCAGATAGGGAGATGCTATTCAGCATTCCCATGCATTTTCCCCAGGAAATGCATTTTCTAGTTATTTTTATTAAATTTTATTCCGTACGTTTTTTGGCTCTGCGTAACTTCTGCATACTTTCAGCTACTAAAATCGTTCAACTTTTAAAATGTTCAGCTCTTTCAGCTGATGGGACTTTCAACTTTTTTTCTACTATTTATACTTTTTAAAATATTAAGCTTTTTAAAACACTTTTTTTTTTAAACATTGAAGTTAATGAGAGCATGCTTCAAATCCTTAAAATATTCTTCCGCTCCCAAAAGTTTCAGCTCCTTCATACTTTCACCTACAGATGCCAAACTTTAAAATGTTCACAAAATATTCAGCTATCTGGCTATATCTTTTCAGTTTGATATCTTTTACAGTTTTTGTGAAAAAGCTGTTTGTTTAGTGAGCATTTCAGGAAATTTTATCGATTAAACAGAGTTTACTGGGCTGCTTTTGTTGCCATTGTTACCAAAGCTGTTACACACAGTGATCGGCGGTGGGGGAAGCGGCTGGAGCATCTCAGCTTTGATTACAGAGCCCGGGGGGAGGGGATAGACACACCATGTACTGATTTATAATAGAGGAATATGATGGGGCAATTCTGATGGGGCCGTTTTGATGGTGGCAATTTTGATGGCAATATGATGGGGGCAGTTTTGATGGGGGCCGTTTTAGCAATTCAGTATTCCCACGCATTTTCCCCAGGAAATGCATTTTCTAGCATAATTTATGATTTTGTGTTTAAAAACTTCATCATACCTGGGATATCTACTAGACTCTTGGTGGACAGATCCAAGTATGTTATTGCTAAGAATTACAGACCTACAATATAAAACGCCAAATTTCTATGCAAAATAATTGTACCGCTTTGAGACGCAAAAAACTGAAATAATCATACCACCAGGGAGGTTAAAGAGGTTGTAAACATCAGAAGAAAAAAAAAAAAAAAAAAAAGGAAGAAGAACAGTTACGTACCGGTAACGTCTTTTTCCAGGAGTCTTTCAGGACAGCCACCTTTGGAGAGACCTCGGCTCCTCCCTTCACAGGAAACACAGCCTTAGCCCCCCCCCCCGCCCCACTGGGCCCTCAGTCCAAGAGTACCTCCGGCCAGCTGGGGAGACACAAGAAAATGTCATACACATAAAACTTTTAATCCTCCTGACTGTTCACCTGTTAGGGACTCCATTAGAATGTTGGGGGAATTGAACCAGCAACCCCAGTGCTGCTAGACGGAACTGCTACCCACTTAGCCAGTGGGCAGTCTCCTTATTGCAGACACATTTTTCGGGTGGGTATCGGTGCTGTCCTGAAAGGCTCCTGGAAAAAGACGTTACAGGTATGTAACTCTGATTTTCCCTAAACGTCTTATAGGACAGCCACCTTTGAGAAGATAAACGGGCACTTAACCCTATGGTGGGACCACCGCTTGTAGGACCCCTTTTTCCCTGAAGGTTCGATCCTTAGTGATCCACAGGTCCAACCTGTAGAGTTTGGCAAAAGGTGCTATGACCTTTTAACATCCAACTTATGTTCACCCACAGGATCTGAACCGAAAGTTGGCAAAATAACTTCTTGGCCTCTGTAAAACTTCGAGGCTACACTCAAAAAAAAAAAAAAAAAAAAACACCAGGGAAGGGAAGGAAGACACCTGATATGGAAATATGATCGGGAACGCCCTCTGCGTACCAGCTGTTGAAAGGGTGGGCTTGCAAAATCAAGCAGGTGACCCCTCAACATCCCTAGAAGAAAAGATTGGAGAAGACCACTACCCGCTATGGGAGGAAGCCTCCCAATCAATCTGTTCGGGAGGACAAACCACCCCAATTTTCCTCTGCCTTTCTAACCCCAAAACCTCTCTGGAACGGTCTTTGGAACCTTGAATCCTCTTTGAGGGGGGAGACTTATTCCTTGCTTGCTTCCCCATACTACACCAGACGAGAAAGGACTCTCCCCCATCAGCCGTCCAATCTAAACGGTTTCCAGACCAGGACCAAACCAAAACAAGCCCTCTATGAGAATCCCGCAGAGCATAGCCTTGGACGTACTGTTGTACTGCCAGGCTTTATCTGAGATGACTATGGCTGAGGATCTGGCAAACATATGCAGTGAATCAGACGAGGCATCTGCACTATATGCCACCCCCCCCGCAAGAGCATGGGAAAGGACGATAAGCTCTGTCCCTTCCCCATGTGCGCCCAAAAGGTAGAGTCCCAGGTGTCCTTCAAGAGCGTATCCATCCTCTTGTCCATGGGATCTGTCCCAGGTAAGGTTTGTACGCCTGGAAACCTGATAGAAGGCTGCGTTCAATCTGGGTACCCCACCGACTGACATCCTCCCTGAAAAGAAAACCTTGGCTTCAGGGCCCTTGAAAGGAAGAGTTTCCTCCCCAGATCTAGCCAATCGTTGATGGCTTCCACCAGACCTTCCTGGGCCGGGAACAACTTCTTCTGTCCCCCCCAAGCCCCGATACATCTGGTTATGGAGTGATAGCGGCCTCTCCTGGATTCCCCGGATGGTACGGATGTCTCCCAAGAGATCCTCCACCCCCTCAAGGGAAAGCTTGTAGCGAGAGGGTCTAGAGGGCTCACCACCCAACTCCCTATGACTTCACCTGGGAGCCTGAAAAAAGCGCTAACTGGCTTCTCGTCAGCCTGTCACTAGTGCCCCCTCCATTAGCGGAGGATAAGACCAGCAGCCAGGTGCAATACTCTGCTGAGCTGGCAGGGGGGGGGGGCAGCCTGGGGCTGAACCCGACTGAAAAAAGGGGATTGCAGTTCCTCAGGCTCACCGCACAGACGGCATGCTGGGCACTGCAGTTCCTCGGGCTGACCGCACAGAGGGCATGCTGGGCACTGCAGTTCCTCGGGCTGACCGCACAGAGGGCATGCTGGGCACTGCAGTTCCTCGGGCTGACCGCACAGAGGGCATGCTGGACACTGCAGTTCCTCGGGCTGACCGCACAGAGGGCATGCTGGACACTGCAGTTCCTCGGGCTGACCGCACAGAGGGCATGCTGGACACTGCAGTTCCTCGGGCTGACCGCACAGAGGGCATGCTGGACACTGCAGTTCCTCGGGCTGACCGCACAGAGGGCATGCTGGACACTGCAGTTCCTCGGGCTGACCGCACAGAGGGCATGCTGGACACTGCAGTTCCTCGGGCTGACCGCACAGAGGGCATGCTGGACACTGCAGTTCCTCGGGCTGACCGCACAGAGGGCATGCTGGACACTGCAGTTCCTCGGGCTGACCGCACAGAGGGCATGCTGGACACTGCAGTTCCTCGGGCTGACCGCACAGAGGGCATGCTGGACACTGCAGTTCCTCGGGCTGACCGCACAGAGGGCATGCTGGACACTGCAGTTCCTCGGGCTGACCGCACAGAGGGCATGCTGGACACTGCAGTTCCTCGGGCTGACCGCACAGAGGGCATGCTGGACACTGCAGTTCCTCGGGCTGACCGCACAGAGGGCATGCTGGACACTGCAGTTCCTCGGGCTGACCGCACAGAGGGCATGCTGGACACTGCAGTTCCTCGGGCTGACCGCACAGAGGGCATGCTGGACACTGCAGTTCCTCGGGCTGACCGCACAGAGGGCATGCTGGACACTGCAGTTCCTCAGGCTGACCGCACAAATAGTTGCAAATATATCTATAATGGGGTGTGGCGCTCCCTAATGGGTTATATGGGATAAGCAGTTGTATGGAGGAGGGGGCTAACTACTATCTGAATTGGTGAGCATGTCCCTCCTATATCCAAATTAAGTGATAGTTGCAAACTAAATAGTACCCAGTGAAAATTATAAATATCAACATTCAATTGTACCAAAGTGTAGGCTTCTCTATGTGATAAATAACGTGCACATTAACATAATTCCTTCTAAAATTAGAAAGAGTAAAGCTAGAAAGCTCTATTAGTCCCCTATAAATAGTAGGGATGTGCCATCCAAAAAATACCATATAACATTGTGGGTTTTCATTGTACGAGGCCATAAACTGCCACCTCTACATATCAATTCAAACATATAACCATAGCATCAAACAAGATCATGTAGTGTTCATAGTCCATAAAGAAAATTTCTACAAAAATCGTGTTCAAATTCTTCAAACAGAACCGTGACTGGGGTGCTCTCAATGTTCTTGGTGACTTTTGTGCTCCCCCTAAAGGGTCCCCACTCACCAAATCCAATCACCCCAAAGGGGCAAAGAGCGTATGGGTATATCCTCCACGATCTCCTCACCACCGTAGTTGTTAGTGGAGGATCCGCGGAGGGTGATCCGTACGGATCACGGATCGGCAACGATCCGTTGCACCCCTAGTTTTTACTAATTCACCATTGTGGACACTGTGGGAAGGATGGGAGGGGTTACTCTACCTTTCCATAATCTGATTGGTGCCCTCTATACAGAGGGATATGACGAGTATGGCGGCTCCCTACAAATGGACGTAGTGCGTGGCGTGCTGGCACCGTCGCTGAGGACGTCTATGACGAAACGCGTACGATGGCGCCACGCACGCTACATCATTTCCGGATACGGGCTGTTGGAACGCAGGTGGAGTGCAAACACTCAGCACTGTCTCCATCTAGCCTCACACTGCCGGGATTCATTTGCCTACTTTGTGGATACCTTCCACTCCACAATAGCTGTACCTTTATCTGGTAAATTGCTGCTGGACTTTGTTCTAATTTCATTTTTATTTTTAAATTTGTTTATTTTAAATTTAATTTTTTGGAATCCTGTCAATAAATTTTACCTACTACACTATGGGAGCCTTATATTTTTTTTTTTTTTTTTTTTATGAGGGAGTCGCCATGAATACGATTTAACTATCCACACGGAGGCCGGAGATTACCCTGGGTGCCCTAACAACTACGGTGGTGAGGAGATCGTGGAGGATATACCCATACGCTCATTGCCCCTTTGGGGTGATTGGATTTGGTGAGTGGGGACCCTTTAGGGGGAGCACAAAAGTCACCAAGAACATTGAGAGCACCCCAGTCACGGTTCTGTTTGAAGAATTTGAACACGATTTTTGTAGAAATTTTCTTTATGGACAATGAACACTACATGATCTTGTTTGATGCTATGGTTATATGTTTGAATTGATATGTAGAGGTTGCAGTTTATGGCCTCGTTCAGTGCAAACCCACAATGTTATATGGTATTTTTTTGATGGCACATCACTACTATTTATAGGGGACTAACAGAGCTTTCTAGCTTTACTCTTTCTAATTTTAGAAGGAATTATATGTTAATGTGCACGTTATTTATCACAATTTTCTTTATCACATAGAGAAGTCTACACTTTGGTACAATTGATTGTTGATATTTATAAATTTTCACTGGGTACTAGTTTGCAACTATCACTTAATTTGGATATAGGAGGGACACGCTCACCAATTCAGATAGTAGTTAGCCCCCTCCTCCATACAGCTGCTTATCCCATATAACCCATTAGGGAGCGCCACACCCCATTATAGATATATTTGCAACTAGTTGGAGGATCCCTAGGGAAGCTCCTTTCAGGGGGGCTGCATATCTAATTATCGTCCTAAGCGCAGCCATCATATACATTTACCTTTGACCGCACAAATAGCATGCTGGGCAATGCAGTTCCTCGGGCTGACCGCACAAAAGGGCAAGCTGGGTAATGCAGTTACTCGGGCTGACCGCACAAAGGGCATGCTGGGCATTGCAGTCCTCCAGGTCACTTTTAAAACCAAATGCAAGGCCATACTCCTAAGCAGAGCGTCACCAGAAGTGTCCCTAGAACCAAACACCACCAAGGTCCCAGTACCACCTCCCAACCCCTCAACCACCAGAGGGGTCTACACCCGTGGAACTATCGGGTGAAAGGGAATACCCACCCCAGGGTTCCTCTCACCTTAGTGGCTGGTGTTAACATTACCAGGAGTAGTCTGGGCCGCCTCTGCCCCGGACATCTCCCGCTGAGAATCAGCGGTCCCATCCTCCTGAGCCACTTGCTAGCATCCACAGTGTTTGCAAGCTCGCACCAGCCAGAGCCTGGCCCTCTCTCATACACCATGGCTGGAACCGAAAGCCACGGCCCCAGCAGAAAGGCACGCCCCCACCGGACATGACGTCCCTAAGTCTTCCGGTCCAGCTTCGAGCTCCCTCTCACTGGCCACACTGAACGTGTGGAGGAATGATGCACTTCCGGCAATGCCCCCTTGGACAGAAGGAGAGCGGGGCCCCCAGAAGCTTCTTCCCCACCCACAGGAGAAGTTGGGGTGGCTAATCGGCGGACTCCCCAGTTGATCAGCCCTGGTTCCCAGCGATGTCTCCCTATCGGAGGAAACACCGAAACTGAGGGTCCAGTGGGGCAGGAGAGGCTTAAATCTTGAAGCTAAGGCAGTGTTTCCTGTGAAGGGGGAGCCGAGGCCTCTCAAAAAAGGTGGCTGTCCTGAAAGACGTTTAGGGAAAAAAACCCTGCAAGACAAAAAGGCATAATGAGCTAGTATGCATCGCATACTAGCTCATTATGAAATACTTACCTTAGAGCGATGCCCTGCAGCGCCGCCTGCACTCCTCTCCCGTGGCCAACATCTTTCACTGGAGTTACGTCTGGGTTCGCAGGCTCCCGTGCTGTCACAGCATGATGAGGTCACTCCCGCACATGCACTCGGAAGCCGCCGGTCACGGCACTGGCCCTTTCTTCAGTGGACATGCGCTGATGACGTCGGCAGCAACGTATAGTGAATATCTCCTAAACTGTGCAAGTTTAGGAAATATTTACAGTGCCTACAGGTAAGCCTTAACTGTAGGTACAAGTGGCATAACAGTTCACAACCACTTTAAAGCATATCTAAACCCAAAAATGAATGTTTAAATACATTGTTAATCCTTAGATCCGATAGCTTTCTGTTCTAGGCTCGTTTTCATCTAAGGATCCAGCCAGTAACACATTTCCTATCCTAGGGTGTCTACTCCATCTATGGAGGAACAACGTGGACACTACTAGACAGCAGCACTATCCAGAGAGGGCCGCATTAGACAGACTTTACATAAGTGACAAACAAATTCAAGCTGAACGCCACCTAACACTTTTTATCCCAAAAGGAAAAATTTTTTCCTTTTGGGATAAAGATTTTACATAAATGAATAAAATTGGACTATTGAAGCACCCTTGTCAGTGGTAAATGGTTTGTCTCAACTAGGGCCGAAACAACTAAAACGATTATTCGACAACTAATTGATTATGAAAATGGTTGTCAACTATTTTCATGATCGATTAATCGGCCAGCTGATTAGTTGGCCCGCATACAGAATGCATTATTTGTTTTCATATCAGGAAATACAGTGAAGCACACATACAGCTCAGTACACCATCCATGCATTTCAGTAAGTGCCTGAGAGCTTGTGAATGTGTGGAGGAGCAATGCCTCATGGGACATGTAGTCCTGGGCAGGAAGTGAGTGGTTTTAAAAAGGCAGAAGTTTTTTTTATCCTTGCTTTTGGGGCACTCTATACTATACTTTTGCAGCTTGCTATTGGGGAACTCTGAAGGCAGGAGGAGCCAGAAGCATCGGCGGGGGGCCCCAGAAGATGAGAATCAGGGCTGCACTGTGCAAAACCATTGCACGGATCAGGTAAGTATAACTTTTTTTTTTGGTGGTCTCAGCTTTTAGTACTACTTTAATATAAAAGATTTATATCTCCCTGCCACCCTTCATATCTGGCTCCTAGTTAAAATGCCCATATATCCTACTTCTGGGTGATGAGGAGAGATACACACACTGTATCTCACAAAAGTGATTACACCCCTCACATTTTTGTAATTTTTTTTTATATCTTTATGTAACACTGAGGAAATTACACTTTGCTACAATGTAATGTAGTGTGTACAGCTTGTATAACAGTGTAAATTTGCTGTCCCCTCAAAATAACACACAGCCATTAAAGTCTAAACCGCTGGCAACAAGAGTACACCCCTAAGTGAAAATGTCCTCGATTTCATGTGATTCATTAGTGTTACAAGGTCTCAGGTGTGAATGAGGAGCAGGTGTGGTAAATTTGGTGTTATCGCTCTCACATACTGGTCACTGGAAGTTCAACATGGCACCTCATGGCAAAGAACTGAGGCTCTGAAGAAAAAAAAAAAAAAAAAAAAAAAAAAAAAAGAATTGTTGATCTACATAAAGATGGCATAGGCTATAAGAAGATTGCCAAGCCCCTAAAACTTAGCTTCAGCACCGTCGCCAAGACCATACAGCGGTTTAACAGGATATGTTCCACTCAGAACAGGCATCACCATGGCTGACCAAAGAAGTTGAGTGCACGTGCTCAGAGTCTTATACAGAGGTTGTCTTTTGGAAATAGACATACGAGTACTGCCAACATTGCTGCAGAGGTTGAAGGGGTGGGGGTGGTCAGACTGTCCGTGCTCAGACCACACACACACTGCATCAAATTGATCTGCATGGCTGTCACCCCAGAAGGTAGCCTCTTCTAAAGATGATGCACAAGAAAGCCTGCAAACAGTTTGCTGAAGACACGCAGACTAAGGACATAGATTACTGGAACCATGTCCTGTGGTCCAATGAGACCAAGATAAACTTATTTAGTTCAGATGGTGTCAAGCATGTGTGGCGGCAACCAGGTGAGGAGTACAAAGACAAGTGTGTTTTGCCTACAGTCAAGCACGGTGGTGGGAGTGTCATGGTCTGAGGCTGCATGAGTGCTGCCGGCACTGGGGAGCTACAGTTCATTGAGGGAACCATGAATGCCAACATGTACTGTGACATACTAAAGCAGAGCTTGATCCTCTCTCTTCAGACTGGGCAGCAGGACAGTATTCCAAGATGATAACGACCCCAAACACACGGATAGGTCTGGAGAGATGCTTCGCCAGTCTAAACCCTATAGAGCATCTGTGGGGCATCCTCAAACATAAGGTGGAGGAGTGCAAGGTCTCCAACATCCACCAGCTCCATGATGTTGTCAAGGAGGAGTGGAAGAAGACTCCAGTAGCAACCTGTGAAGCTCTTGTTAACTCCATGCCCAAGAGGGTTATGGCAGTGCTGGAAAATAATGGTGGCCACACAAAATGACATTTTGGGCCCAATTTGGACATTTTCACTCAGGGGTGTACTCACTTTTGTTGCCAGCAGTTTAGACACTAAGGGCTGTGTGTTGAGTTATTTTGAGGGGACAGCAAATTTACACTGTTATACAAGCTGTACACTCACTACTTTACATTGTAGCAAAGTGTCATTTCTTCAAATGTGAGTGGTGCACTCACTTTTGTGAGATTATATATAAAATATAAGTAATATATTACTTTCACTGTTTCACAGTATAAATGAACTCATTATAGTAGCGATTATCTGCTCTTTTTGTACTATTTTAGTTTTTCTTTAACCCCATTGTGACCGGTGATACAAAAAAAAAAAAAAAAAACCAACCCCACCATGCTGCTGCTACTGAACATCTTAGACCTGGTTCACACCTATGCATTTTTTGCAGAAAGGCAGTACAGTTCAGTTAAACATGGTTTCCTATGGGACACGTTCACTTCTATGCTTTTTTTTTTCCCCAGCCGCAGCGTATTTGGAAAGGGTCAAGGACTTTTTTCGAAGCAAAACGGTGCGCTTTTTTGGTTCAATAGACTTCAATGGAGAAGCTACAGAGAACCAAGTAGTGCATTTTAGCCACAACCGCAAATCGCAGCAAAATCATGTGTGCCTTATGCTGGCCAAACACGTAACAATTTTCGGACGAGAATATTCATTATAAAAAAAATCTTTGTGCATTCGCTGAATGAAAGAATGTCATTTGAAAAATTTCTCTTGCTTTTAACATTGTTTTAAAATGAATGTAATTTCTGAGCAAAAACTACATTACACTGAAAATTCCTTTGACAAAGTAGTTTTCTATTCTACTCCTTCAAATTTTTCTGTCACTGTGGTCAAAAACTAACTTCGATTTGACCCCACTAACGATTATAAAAATCAACAAACATTCTTAAAATGAACGAACATTCTTAAAATGAACATTTATTTGAAGGAAGACATTGTTTTTGTATGGCCAGCATAAGTGACAGCAGACGCAGGTAGATTTCTGAATAGTTCCAGAAGGCGACAGTGGGAAAGGAGGAGGGCACAATAAAACCGCAGAAGTAACCTACCTCGCTGCAGCAAAAGGGGACGGAACGTACAGAAAAAAAAAAAAATTCATAAACGAGGGGGAGAGAGGGTTGGTGTTCTCTTATTTGAGACTGAGTACAAATTTTTGCCTTGAACGCCGCTTTAATGAGCACAGGAGTATAGGTCACTAAAAAAATCATAAAAAGAGAATACCAACAGGCCTTACTGGCCCCAAAACCCCTCTGTCTGACCTAAAATGATCCTCCGGTAGTATGCCAAGGCCAATAACACTCTTAAGCTATGCCCTTCACCATTATCACAAAACAAATTAATCTATGTTAAACACACATTTACCGCGACCACGAACGTCCCCTGACCAGGCCTCAGCTTCTCGACTATTAACCAGCCACACTGCTCCGCCTCTGACAACTGCGTCACCTAATCGAACGAAGGAAGGGGCGGTTCAACGTAACTTAGCACATTTAGAGTGCTAGAGCTAAAACTTAGGCTGACCTTGTCTCCGCTGAAAACAATTCTGTAGGCAGTTTACGAAAAGCTCCCGAGCATTTGTTCTACTAGAAAATGGAAGCGGTGTAAGTAAACACCATAGAGACACGCTTCTTGCTGCTTAAGGCGTAGCCGGGAATACATACCGTTCGTGGCGCACAGCGTCCCAGTGATGGGAGCCAATAAGATGACAGGATATTTTTACGTAACGCCGTAAGGACCAATGAGGAGAAGGCGCGGCTGGAGAGCGTTTGTTGCAGTGGAATCGCTTAACGACGGTGTTTCGTCAGATTCGGCGACCCGTCAGAATGTGGGTGTAACAAGATGTCCGCTTCCCCCTTCTCAGTGTATCCTTACTGTGGAGGAATGTGGGGTGTAGCAAGATGGCGGCGACGAAACGCCACTTCCGTTGCACATTCTGACAGGTCGCCTAATCTGATGAAACAACGGCGGGAGGGCGTGGGGAAACAGGTGAAAGTGCAAAGTCATACCTGGACATGTTTACAATGGAAATTAATTGATTAGGGCTATTGACCAATACTGCGACTCGGTGCCTAAGATAACACTGCCATTTGAAAGGTCCTCCAGAAAGAAAATGAAAAACATATTTTGTGCTAGTGCAATGCAGAGAAACTTCTACACGAAGAGTCCTTTAGAGTCTGACACTTTTGGGAGGGTCAGGTGCTTAATCACTCACCATCAAACTGCATGGTGCTATTTTAAAGAGTTTGTAAATCTCAGACATGACATATGAAAAAAAGTACATCGCTCTATAATGTGTATTTGTCTTGCCGACCAGTCTATAGCCAAATGACGGCTACAGCGCGATCAGCTTAATCTACAATGACGTCCTCCCAGAATCACGCTTCCCCTGTGCCTCGCACCTGGGAATGTCCGTGATCGTTTGGTCATCCGGACCCATGCATCAAGAATCAGGGTAAAGGACCAATGAATGCGGACCTTTACCACATGATCGCTCCGTCCAATGAATTTTAAAAAATGAAATATTCCTTTAACCACTTAAAGTGGATGTAAACCCAATGTCATCCTTTCTAAACTACTGCCATAGGGGTTATCTATAAAGATATACATGCCTCCTGCATGTATCTTTACCTGTCAAATGTCTCCCCTCTGTCTGTTATTGGACCCGAAAAACTGCAGATTCTGTGGGTGGGTCTGTTGTCTGGAGCTCGGTGGGTGGAGACGTGATGTCAGTAGACTCCCCGCCCACCTCTACACTCCCCTTGTCAATATGCATTTTCTCCTGTGTATTTCTAACTGAACTTCTGCTATGATCTCTAACATCCAGTGAAAAGACAGGAAAGTAACCACATGACTTCAGCATGCCAAATCATGCTGAGGTGTGGAACAGCCAATCCTTGCAGAGCTGCTGAAGAAAGGAGTGGGAGGGAATTAAAAAATACTGCATGTCTTTTAGGCTAGTGCACAAGATATGTAAATCATCTGTCACTCACAGCAAGGGGGAGTATTTGACAAAGTTTTTCTCAGTTTGTCAAGATTTATCTCACTGAACCATAAAAGAGGATTGCTCAGAGATGGATTAACTCTGCGTGGCAAGATTGGGCTCAAATAATAGGAAATCTTATACTCTATACTATGATATAAAATAAAAAATAAAAACATTTTCGGGTTTACATCCACTTTAAGGACTAGCCTTGTTTTGAGATTTTGGTGTTTACAAGTTTAAAACAGTTTTTTTTTTGATAGAAAATTACTTAGAACCCCAAACATTATATATTGTTTTTTTTTCTAACACTCTAACGATTGCGGCGATACCTCACATGTGTGGTTTGACCACCGTTTTCATATTCAGGCGCTACTCACGCATGTGTTCGCTTCTGCGCGCAAGCTCGTCGGGACGGGGCGCTTTAAAGAAAAAAAAAAATTTTTTCTCTTATTTATTTAACTTGATTTTATTTATTTTTTCACTGTTTAACTGCTTGCCGACCGCCGGCCGTCAATTGACGGCCAGGCGGCGCAGCTCCCGTGGCGGGCGAGCGTCATATGACGTCCTCGCTTTCCTAGGCCACCAGGGGGCGCGCGCGCCCGCCGTGTCACTAAGCACCCGGTGCGCGTGCCCGGCGGCCGCGACATCCGCCGGGCACCCGCGATTACCGGTAACACAGCAGGACCGTGGATCTGTGTGTGTAAACACACAGATCCACGGTCCTGTCAGAGGAGAGGAGACCAATGGTATGTTCCCAGTACAGAGGAACACCGATCGGTCTCCTCCCCTAGTGAGTCCCCGCCCCCTACAGTTAGAATCACTCCCTAGCAACACAGTTAACCCCTCGATCACCACCTAGTGTTAACCCCTTCCCTGCCTGTCACATTTATACAGTAATCAATGCATTTTTATAGCACGGATCGCTGTATAAATGTGAATGGTCCCAAATATGTGTCAAAAGTGTCCAATGTGTCTGCCGCAATATCGCAGTCACGATAAAAATCGCAGATCGCCGCCATTACTAGTAAAAAAATGTAAAAAAATTAAAATGTTATAAATCTATCCCCTATTTTGTAGACGCTATAACTTTTGCGCAAACCAATCGCGTATATAACGCTTATTGCGATTTTTTTTACCAAAAATATGTACAAGAATACATATCGGCCTAAACTGAGAAAAAATTTGTTTTAAAGAAAAAAAAATTGGATATTTATTATCGCAAAAGGTAAAAATTATTGTGTTTTTTTTAAAAACTTGTCACTCTTCTTTTGTTTATAGCGCAAAAAATAAAAACCGCAGAGGTGATCAAATACCACTAAAAGAAAGCTCTATTTGTGGGGAAAAAATGATAACAATTTCATTTGGGTACAGTGTTGTATAACCGCGCAATTGTCATTCAAAGTGCGACAGTGCTGAAAGCTGAAAAATGGCTTGGGTAGGAAGGGGGCGAAAATGCACTGTATTGAGGTGGTTAAAAAAAAAATTGTGTCACTTTTGTTCCTATTACAAGGGATGTAAACATCCCTTGTAATAGAAAAAAAGCATGACAGGTCCTCTTAAATATGAGATCTGGGGTCAACAAGACCTCAGATCTCATATTTGGACTTAAATGCAATAATAAAAAAAAAATTGTCATTTGAAAAAATGACAACAGAAAAATGTGTCTTTAAGACGTATGGGCGGAAGTGACGTTTTGACGTAGCTTCCGCCCTGCTATAGTATGGAGACGGGTGGGGGCCATCTTCCCCTCACTCGTCTCCATACACAGACACAGACAGGTCTTGATCGCCTCCGCCGCTGCTGACGGCTCCGGTAAGCGGCGGAGGGCGCAGGAGAGCGGCGGGAAGGGGGGTGGCACTGAATCTGCAGCAGAGACCACCATTATTGTAAACAGAACCGCCAGCTCTAAAGATGGATACCTCGGTTGTGGCAGCAGCTACTGCCGTTACCGAGATATCCATCTTCAAACTGCCGACGTATATGTACATGAGCCGATCGGTAAGTGGGGTCCCCTTAGTCTGCCTGTAAAGTAGCACATTTTTCCCATGTTTAGAACAGAACTGCAGCAAAATGACATTTCTAAAGGAGAAAATGTAATATAAAATTGCTCACGGCTGTAATGTATTGCCAGATCCCAGCAATATACATAAAAAAATCATTGAAAAAAAAACAGCGTGGGTCGTCCCCCCCCCCCCCCCAGTCCACACCAGGCTCTTTGGGTCTGGTATGGATATTAAGGGGAACTCCACGCCAAATTTATTTTTTTTAAGTCATACCAGACCCAGAGGGCCTGGTATGGACGGGGGAACCCATGCCATTTTTTTCTTAATTCTGTCATTCTGTCTTAATTCTGTGCTCCCCTTAACCACTTCAATACACTATATTATACACTGCACTATATACCCTACACTGTATTATATATACTACACTGACTGCATTATATACTCTGAACTGCTGTATATATACTATAAGGACTGCACTATATACTCTGCTGAAAAATTGGGCCTTAGGTGTTGGTGGTGGCAGTACACGGTAACCCCTCACAGTTACTCTTGTTGGGTGCAGAAACGGTCCCTGCTGTTAAATATTAGTTCAAAAATTGTAATTACATGCCCCTGGTAAACAGGGGCAGAAACACTGGGCCCTAGGTGTTGGTGGTGCCAGAACATGGTAACCCCTCACAGTTACTCCTGTTGGGTGCAGGAACGGTCCCTGCTGTTAAATATTATTTGAAAAATTGTAATTACATGCCCCTGTTAAACAGAGACAGAAAAATTGGGCCTTGGGTGGTGCCACAACACTGTAACCCCTCACAGTTACTCTTGTTGGGCTCAGGAAGGGGCCATGCTGTTAAATATTATTTAAAGAATTGTAATTACATGCCCTTGTTAAACAGGAGCAGAAAAATTGGGCCTTGGGTGGTGGTGGTGCCCTAAACCAAAAATATTGTTGGAAACTAGCATCATCATGATTGAGGAGGAATAGGATAGGCAGCATAGGCAGTCTTCAAGGGGTCCCAGATTCATAGCGAATTCAATCAGTTACATCAGCATCAGGTACTTGATAGCTGCTGATCCAGGACTGATTAATTTTTATAAATGTGAGCCTATCAACGGAGTCTGTGGACAGGCGCACTCTTTGATCCGTTACAAACCCCCCAGCAGCACTGAATGTGCGTTCAGAATGCACACTGGATGCAGGACAGGCCAGTAGCTCAATTGCATATTGAGAAAGTTCTGACCAGTGGTCCAACTTCAAGACCCAGTAACCCACTGGATGCTCTGTTGGAAAGGTCTCCAAGTCTGCTCTTGCCCCTGGATATTCTTGTACCATATAATGCAAACGCTGGCGATGGTTGCTGGAACCAATCAGACCTTGGCGCTGAGGACTGAAAAATTGTTGAAAGGCGTCGGTCAGCCGGCCAACTTCTCCACCGCTCTTCCTTTGACTGAACAAAGCCTCAGAAACACGTTGTCCAGCACCAGGAAATGGTAACCTCCCAGGGTCTGGAAATGCGTTACACACACTTTTCTTCAAGGCCTCCTGAAGATGTTTCATCTTCTGCTCCCTCTGCGAAGGCAGGATGAGTTCTGCAACCTTACCATTGTAACGTGGCTCAAGAAGGGTTGCCAGCCAGTAATGATCCCTCTCCTTAATACCACAAATCCTAGGGTCCTTTTGCAGAATCAGGGAGGCCATGCAGCGTAAGTTTGCAAAGGCATTCGATTCTGAGTCCTCCGGGTCACTAAGGATCACATGATCCATAACTACCTCCTCCCAGCCAGGTACAACTCCTTGGGTTTCTGGGGATTGAAAACCATCCCATGAAGACTGCTGCGTGTTATCCTCAACATCCATGCTGACACAATCCACCTCCTCCTCTTCTTCCTGTGTGTTTGGCGGACCCGCAGGAATGCTATCTGGATAAAAGGGGCCTTGAGAGGAAAGTAAGTCCTCCTTTTCCTCCTGCTGTTCTGCCTTAAGTGCCCTGTCCATGATTCCATGAAGCGTGTGCTCCAGCAGGAAGACTAGAGGGACAGTGTCACTGATGCATGCATTGTCGCTGCTCTCCATCCTTGTGGCCTCCTCAAATGGTGACAGGACAGTGCATACATCCTTGATCAGTAGCCACTGGCATGGCAAAAAGAAGCCAAGCTCCCCTGACCCTGTCCTGGTGCCATACTCACACAGGTACTCATTGATGGCCCTCTGCTGTGTGTGCAGCCACTGCAGCATTGCCAATGTTGAGTTCCACCTGGTGGGCATGTCACAAATGAGGCGGTGGATGGGCAGGTTGCATTCTCTTTGAATGTCAGCCAGCCGAGCACTGGCATTGTATGACCGGCAGGAATGACCACAGACTTTTCTGGCTTGCCTCAGGAAATCTTGTAAGCCTGGGTAACTGGTCAAGAAACGCTGCACCACTAAATTCAGGACATGTGCCAAACATGGAACATGGGTCAAGTGTCCCTGTCGGAGGGCAGAGAGAAGGTTGGTTCCATTGTCGCATACAACCATTCCTGGCTGAAGCTGGTGTGGCATCAACCACCTCTGAGCCTGCCCCTGCAGAGCTGACAAAATCTCTGCCCCAGTTTGGCTCCTGTCCCCTAGGCAGACCAACTCAAGCACTGCATGACATCTTTTTGCCTGACTGCTTGCGTAACCCCTTGAGCATTTAGGGAACACTGCTGGTTCAGAGGACAATTCTGCAGAAGAAGCCATAGAGGAAGAAGAGGCGGGATACAGATGTTGTGGCAGAATCACCATTAGCTTTTTGGAGGCGTGGTAGGGGAACAAGCTCCAAAACAGAACCCTGTCCTGCATCCTTCTCAGTCGCCAGCAGAGCTACCCAGTGCCCCGTGAAGAAAAGGTAACATCCTTGCCCATGCCTGCTGGACCATGAGTCAGCGGTAATATGAACCTTACTGCTGACCGCCCTGTCCAACGAGGCCAAAACATTGCCTTCCACATGGCAGTAGAGATTGGCCTTACATGAAAAGAAATGGCGTTTTGGAACCTGCCACTGTGGTACAGCACATTACACAAATTCATGAAAGAGGGCTGACTCTACCAGCTGAAAAGGCAGTAGTTGCAGTGCTAGCAATTTGGCCAAGCTAGCATTTAGACGCTGAGCATGTGGATGGCTGGGACGGAATTTCTTTTTATGGTTCAGCATCTGGGGTAGGGAAATTTGCCTGCTGAATACAACTGGTGGTGTACTGCTAGCAGATTGGCTGCAAGTACTTGTGACGCCTATTGCTATACCTTCATTCCTCTCAGTGCAGCTTTTTGAGAGGACTGGAGGTATAGTAGGGTTTGAGATCCCAGATGAATAGCAAGGAGAAGTTTTTATTTTTCTATGATGTGGGTCTTTCCGATGCTGCTGCCAAAGGACTCCATAGCAGGTCGTCATATGTCTGGTCAAGCATGTGGTTCCCAAGCGGCTGCTGTTCTGTCCGCGCTTGATCCGCTTCAGACATAGGTTGCAAACAGCAATGGTGCGATCTGCTGCACATGTGTCAAAAAAGGCCCACACCAAGGAACTTTTAAAAGTCAGCGGGGAGTCAGCAGTGCCCTGCACCTTCGGAGCTCTGCGGTGTGATGCAATAGGGTGGCTGCCCTTAAGCTGACCCCTGGAGGACATCCTGCCTCATTGGAGTTGTGCCTCCTCCTCCTCACTTTCCTCCTCTCTTCTCTCAGGCACCCAAGTACAGTCAGTGACCTCATCATCCCCTCCCTCCTCATCACTGGAACAAACTTGGCAGTATGCTGCAGATTGGGAAACATGACTGCCAGTTTCTTGTCCTTCTGTGGCACCCCCTCTCTCTAGGCTCCCGTTACTCCCTTCCTCCATCTGGGAACCAACGTCAGAGCCTTCAAATTGCTGTGCATCCTCCAGCAGCATTTAACCGACACTGAGGTCGAATAATTCTGGGGACTCCTCCATGCATGATGGTGGGGCTACGGAAGGAGTAACTGTGGACAAGGAGCTGGTGGAATAGGCCGCTTTGGCAGTTGCTTTGGAAGGCAAACTACTATGAGCCTGGGTGACAGAGGAGCATGAGGCTGGCTTCGTTATACACTCCACCAACTCTTCTGCATGTTGTGGCTCAATAACATGGCCAGCAGCAGAAAAA